>VNKC01004836.1:0-67632 GCA_008042775.1 Drosophila pectinifera | reverse complement strand
CAGTTGATAGATAATTAATTTCTTTAAAGGGAAAATACAGTACGCAATTCTAGTTAAAATTCATAAATACTTATAATATTTTATAAAGTTGTTGATAGAAATTTCCAATAAAGCAGGGATGGACACTTAGAGGTTCTTTAAGCTCATAGAATTTTTAATATTTGTTGGGTTTCATCAGCTGATAGAGCTGTTGGGTTTTTTGGGCTCCGAGTTTACAATTTAGTGCCCGACCCCGTATATATATAGTAAAGATAATTAATTTCTTTAAAGGAAAAACACAATTCGCAATTGTAGTTCAAATTTATAAAATCTTACAATATTTTAATATTTTATTTGATAGAAATTTCCAATAAAGCATGGATGGGCTCTTTAAGCTCCTAGAATATTTAATATTTGTTGGGTCGTATCAGCTGATCGAGCTGTTGAGTTTTTGGGGCTCCGAGTTTACAGTTAAGTGCCCGACCCTGCCATAATGGCATTGGGTTAACTATTTGCCTCATTTCTGAACCAAAAATCCCAAGAATTTCCACTCTCTTATGAATACTTGATCAAAGAACACGTTCTTCTTGACTCAACAATTCGTTATCGTATTATTTCGTGTCTGATCTGCAAATAAAAATGTACCGACTTAGTCAGCTTTACAGCACCATACTAAAAAAGACCCAAAAAAGGCGTTTTCTCTTTGACTCAACCTAATAAACGGCTTCCGAAATTTTACAGAAGTTCAAAATAAAAAGCAAACAGAAAAGCAAATATTTCATGGCTTAGTCAGTCGCCTATGTTGACCAACTTTAGAGTGACACACATAATAATATTATAGCTTATAATTATAAAATAAAAGCGGCAAACACTTCCGCTTTTTTGTGAGTCACAAAAATATTGCGAAAAAACTCGAAACTTTCAGCTTTTAAGTCGGTCTTAATGAGTCATATTAAAAGAGTTTCGTCTTCTTTAGTTTCCTCTTAGCCAAAAAAGAGGTACTACTTCTCTGGAAACATAGTATATTATTTTGCTTTTAATTAAGCATGAATGAAAATAAAAATAAAAATCTGGGAAGTTGCGCCAACTTTAATGCAGGAGCTAACACTTTAAGGAGCTTCAGGAAAAGGCTGCTGGGGTGTCGGAAAAATCGTGTCAAGTCGGAAATTCGTTCAGGTGGGCAGGCAGGGGGGGGCGTTCGAAAAATGGGGACGTGGCCGCCCGCCCGTCTGTCTGCCAAAGAAAAGGAAACTTTTCTCTCGCTTTTCACGTGCGCGTCATGCATAATAAGAGGAAAATGCGGGGGGCGGTTGGAAAATCAGGAAGAGGAAGCTCAGGGCACCCTCCACATATGCCTGGGAAGAGGAAGGAGAGCAGGGAGCCAACATGAGTGCATTCAAATATTAAAAAACACCTCAGGATAGCAGGTTATAAAGAGGAATTCGCTGGGAAAATGGCTGCAAAACTGGCAGGTGCGGGGGTAAGGCGGAAAAGTGTCAGCCGAGAGGCGTGGCACTTAGCCGAAATTAACTGAAGTTGAGTTCGCCACTTTTGTTGTTGCTGAAAACTGCAACTGATGACAGTTGAAAAGCTGGAAAAGCGCAGCTGGACAACGAGGGGAAAGCCAAGCCCAGGATAAGCCCACGTTGGGAAATTCTACTCCTCCACGGCCTCCAGTTTTCCCCTCAGTTTACCCCCCTCTCTCCCGCTCCCTTTGTCACCATTTTCATTTGCCAAAGTGAAAAATAATTAAAAAGGCGTTAAAAACGGCAACAAACTAAGCGGCGGGGAGACCAGGAGCCCAGGGCGGGCAAAGGGAAAAAGGGGGAGAAAAACGGACCAAGGACCAAGATTTCATACTGAGAAATGCAAAGGAGGAAAACCTTTTCCCGGCCCGGCCGTTTTGGCGTTGACACTTTAAATCATTCTGGTGTTGGCCCCGGATATTTTAATTATTAAATGCAGAGGATCCGCAGGATTTGCCCGGATGCCACGCAAGACGGGGCGCTGGGAAATGCAACAAATACAACTACAAAAGAGGAAACGGACGCGCCACGCGTGGAAATTGCCGAGAAGCCTGCGGTGAAGCCACCTCCTCGCTCCACTTCCCTGGGTCTCTTCCTCCGTCTTCATGCAAAGGAAAAGCTAAATTAGAGCAGCGGGCGAAGGCTGGGAGGGGTGGGAAACTCACCTGCTGCGAAATCGCAGGTGCAAGGCGCGCAGATTGTTTGCCAAGGACCAACCAGGAAGTATTTAGGAGGAAAGCGGCGAGAAAGCGGTTTGGCACAAAAGGGAGGTCTAGGAGGAACTAGGGAAAGCTAGGCAATAATACTAATATTAGGGATATATTTACTGGGCTAAAAACCCTGTAGATATCATATAAATATAGCTTATTCAATACTTACCTTCTAGCTAGGAGGTATACCTATTCAAAAACCTTAAAACCCACCCCTTTTTGCCGCAATTACTGGGGAAAAAACAGGAAAAGTGAAAAGCAAGCTCAGTGAAAGCGACAAAATCTAAACGCAAATGGAGCGACAAGGATGCTGAGCCGAGGATAAGCAGCAAGATGGAGCCCCGGGCCTTCAGATAGGGGGAAAAGCGAAGGAAAAGCTGGGGGAGAGGGGCTGGGAAAATCCCAGGTAGCCCAAGGATTTGTTGGGTGCCATAACGAAGTGTCTGCCGCTCACTCAAGGATCCCTGAGCTTCCACTGGCTTCTCCTCGTTGTTTTTCCTCTTTGTGGGAAAATGATGGACAGAAAAGAGAAACATCATTTTCTAATTTGTAACTAATTCCCGGGCCAGGTCGCGAGCTGCTTCAAAATAAACTCTAGTCTCCCATAAATTATAAATTTATTTCCATTTCTTTCTGGTTTCTCCTTTGGCTTCTGGGGACTTTAAGGCGTAATTAGCATTGGCATCGCACAGGGAATTCTCAGCCTTTGTCTCTGTTTCGGTGACCTATCAAATGCCTATCAGCAGCAGGTCACAATCGGAATTGCCTGAATTTACATAATTCTATAAAATTCCCATTAGAGCCCAGTCGATGACCAAAAATATCTCGTGGAAGAGCGGCCATAAAATGACTAATTAACTTTAAGCGTCTTTCGGTGGTCTCTTCTCTGCCTTCTTTTTTTTTGTATATCTTTGTATATTTTTGTTGCCTTGTTCAACTTCTTTTGTTAATGATGATTTCGGTTACACCTGCTCTTTGGCTTGTATTTCATATATGCATAAAGTATGAGCTTTGTGGTTGTCAGCCGTAAATATCAAATTTTTGAGACATTGGGCTTATTATCTGAGCGGTTTCATAATCGCTCAAGACCCGTCCGACCGTCCTCCCCTCAACCGAAACAAAAGGCGAGAGATGTTGGTGGCTATAACCGAAATATAACTTTTTATTTGCCCAAAAACGAAGCTTTGAATGCCCTAAGCAATAAAAACTTCAACACAATTCAAAGGAAAAAAAAATGTGACCTATTAAAATCCAACAAAATTATGCGGAATATATTAAATATAAAGACTATGTGAAATAGCGATTTTAACTGGATCTGAGTGAGCAAATCACTTGAAAATCAGCTCATTTTATTCGTAATATTTTCCTGTTTCTAAATAAATTATAGCTGTGTAATTCAATACTCCATAAACTAAAGAATGTCTACAGTGACTTCAAACCTCTTTCGCATTTTATAATACCCCTCGTCTTGAAGCACCATTAAAATATAAAATATCATCTTCGAATTCGGACATATCTACATACACAACGTCTATTTCTCATGCATTTTTTGGGGTCTTCGTGTGTGTAAGATGAAACGTCATAAAAAAGACAAAGCCAAAAAATATGTTGAAAATGAAAAAAACACAAAAAAGTGAGGAAACAATAACGCTGAGTGAGGCAACTTCGTGCCATGTGTTGTGACGGCTCTCAGACGTTTTCTGTGATGGGTTTTGATGGAGGAATACGGTCTACCGACTACGGACTACGGACTACCAAATAAAACCGCACACATCACAAGCAAATTATAAACGGGCTATTAGAAGTGGAGTGGGAGGCGGACTATCTATGCTCCGGGAGATGATTATGATGGATTAATCGATGGCTGGCTGTGGCTGACGAGTGGAAATTGCTGTGACTTTACTCAAGTTAATTGCTGTTTTATATATATATTATATTCTTATACCTTGAGAATAAGAATTCTTTATTTCTAAAAAGAAATTAAGAAGGAAAATGGTGGTTTAAATGCATTTCAACTAAAAACTCACACACTTCGATACATATTTGTTTCTATATATTATTGATTCCCCCCATAGAAATCCTCAATAACTTTTACTTCCTCTAGAAAGCTTGTGTAATTACCTTTTCATATAGTATTTATAAAAGTAATCCTTATACTTATATTCTTATACCTTGAAATTAAGAATTTATTATTTCTAAATAGAAATTAAGAAGGAAAATGGTGGTTTAAATGCATTTCAACTAAAAACTCACACACTTCGATACATATTTGTTTCTATATATTATTGATTCCCCCAATAGAAATCCTCAATAACTTTTACTTCCTCTAGAAAGCNGGAAATTGCTGTGACTTTACTCAAGTTAATTGCTGTTTTATATATATATTATATTCTTATACCTTGAGAATAAGAATTCTTTATTTCTAAAAAGAAATTAAGAAGGAAAATGGTGGTTTAAATGCATTTCAACTAAAAACTCACACACTTCGATACATATTTGTTTCTATATATTATTGATTCCCCCCATAGAAATCCTCAATAACTTTTACTTCCTCTAGAAAGCTTGTGTAATTACCTTTTCATATAGTATTTATAAAAGTAATCCTTATACTTATATTCTTATACCTTGAAATTAAGAATTTATTATTTCTAAATAGAAATTAAGAAGGAAAATGGTGGTTTAAATGCATTTCAACTAAAAACTCACACACTTCGATACATATTTGTTTCTATATATTATTGATTCCCCCATGGAAATCCTCAATAACTTTTACTTCCTCTAGAAAGCTTGTGTGTTTACCTTTTCAGGTATTATTTAGATGGCTTCCTCTCTGAGTTTTTTTATTGTTCTCCTTACCAATTTCAACTATCCCAGTTTTTGATTAAATTTGATTGTTGTTGGCCTTTTGTGTTGCTCGTTTCCTCATCTTCTTTTCCGACTTCTAATTTGATTTTCGAAAGGTTATCGTGCTCTCTGGGCCTTCTTTTAGTTTCTTCTTTTTATTTATTTTCTCTCCCAGTTGTTTGTTGTAGGTGTGGAGAGATGCTGGCTCTTCTTCTCGATTCTTCTCCCGTACCTGAGTTCTTGTTGTTGTTGAACTATGCAAATGTCTTAATCGTTGGTCTTTTGTTTAGACTTTCTTTGCCTCTTGGCTTTTGGTTCTACTCTCCAAAGAGATTTAGAGACGAAGAGAAGGAGGGAGAGGAGAACTACAACTATTATAGTTTCAAAACAACAACAACAATGGTTCAACAACAACCATACATGCCACCAATATGGTTCATGACTTGACTTTTGTTGACTCTTCCTCTTCTTTACCTACCTGTCCCTCCTTTTTTTATGTTTACTCGCATCATCATCGTCTTCTCTTGTTCTCCAGCTTCTTCTTATCCAGCTGCCGCTTCTTCTGCCCCTTTTGTTGGCATTTCGTTGACCTAAAAAACGTTCAAGCCCAAGAAAGACTAAGAAAAAACAAGAATATAATCGAAAAAATGCCAGCGAAGGAGACAAACATATATTGTTGTTGCTGCCGTTGTCGCCGGCGTTTATTAAGATTCGTTGATGATGCAGCAACAGCAGCAGCAACATTTACAGCTGCAGCAACACTGAAAATGCAGCAGCAACACGAACACGAATTTCTGCAATATCTGCAGCACAACAGGCACACACTACACGCAGAGAAAATACTAGATTTTGCGCTTTCTGTTTATATTTATTTTATATTTAATTCCATTTGCTTGCTATTTTATGAGCTAAAATTCATGATTTAATAACTATATTAGTATGTATAAGTTATTTAATTTAATTTAGGTATTTCTTCAAAATATTTCCCTTTAATTTAAATTTTTTATAGTGCAAAAGTACGGCTGCAACATCCGAGGCAGTTACATTTTTCGTTGCAGCTTTCTTACCTGTTTTTTTTTTGTTGTATTTTTTTTTTTTTTTGCAACCATAAAAAGCCAACAGCAGCTGCTGCTATCCTAAAAGATATTTAAAGTGAGGACCGCTTGCCCCGATATTTCCCCTTATCTCCTGCTGGCATCTCCTGCCTGCCTGTCTCCGTTTCGGCCTTCAATCTCAGCCTTAAAGTGCCAATCTGAAGTGTAATTAAGTTTTTTTCGTTTGCAAAACATCTGCCTTTGGAATTTTTTCCTGCCTCAGCTTAAAGTGGTTAAAAACGGGGGCGAGCAAGGGGTTAAAAATGGGAGGGGACTCAGGGGCGGCAGTGTAGGTTACGCCCTTCCAGGAACTCCTCATAATCATCTTCATCGTCAGCTTCATTTAGTGGTTTTTTTATTTTTCCTTCATATTTCTTAGCTGGTTGCCAAATATTTGCCTCATGCATTATTTTTTGGGCCTTCGCGCCTTCCCAGTATCAGTATCAGTCAAAAGGAGCGAACAGAGGAAGATAAATAACCCAGAAAAGGGAACCAGGAAGGGAAAATGGCAAAAGAAAGAAATCCTTTTGAGTGGCCTAAAAAAAAGGGAGTTTAAAGATGTCTGTCTTTTTGAAAGAATAAAGCAATTTGTATTATGGGAATTATGAAAAACATTTGTCTTATATACATGATCATGGATCGTTGATAATATATTTTTGAAATGATATAAGGGTAGTTTCTTAAGAAATCTATATGGAATTTGATTACAGAAGATGAGATTATTTGATATAATTTATATAGTATACATATACAAACTTGTTTTCATGGTAGAATGATCCTTCTACCTAATGATCCTTCCTTCCTTCCTAATGATCCTTATAAATGTTGAATAAATTAAAAACATTCCTAAGAGTGTGTGGCCCCTTTGAGATCTTATCTAATTCTGCAAAACTACGACATTTTCTTTGGCATTTACCAACTACCAACATTTAATTTCAGAGAATTCCTGTAACACATTCAGAAAACCTGTTCAAACAATTTTCGCCTTCCCCTTTCGGTTCACCTGGCGTGTGTTTTACACCTTCCTCTTCCTTCGGGGCCCCCGAAATTTTAGAACTCGAAAATAAAAAAAACATCTGCCCTTTTTGTAGTGCTTGTTGTTCTTTATTGCCGCTGCTGCCGACATTTACCTAGGCCATCAAACATTTCCTCGCCTGCCTCGTGTGCGCTGCCCTTTTTCGAAATTTAATTTTGATTTTAATTTGATTTCGGCTCTTTTCTTGCTACTGCTGCTGCTGCTGCTGCTTTGGGATGCGTTGATTGTGTTTGTTCTTCTCTCTATCTATCTGCCGGAAATTGTTTTTTAATTGCAAAGGGTGAGGGCAGGGAGGGCCGAATGATTTGTGGTCCAGAGTTGCACATAAATATTTATTGCAAGTCCGATTTAATCGTCATCTTTATCAGCCCCATCAGCAGTTGCACTTTGCAGCAGCTTGCAGTTGCAGTTGCAGTCTTTTCTCCCAGCTTCTGTTGATTTCTTTGTTCCAGTTTATCAACTTTTGTCATCGCAAACCCAGCACCGCAGGCCAAGAAACTATGTGCAGATGCTTACTATTTTTTAACCTCCTCTGGAGTGGGCTCTCTGTGCTTATTGTTGAATTTTCCCAGAGGTTTTGCCATCGAACATGGCCTTAGGTTACAGGTTCTTTATTATTGTTGTTTATATACAGATAAAGAATATGTAAACCTAGAACTATCAATTTTATATATATATAAAAAATAGAATAAGTAAGGTAATTGTTTTAAATAACAATTTGTATTTAATTCTTTGCTCACTTAGGAGTATTTTAACTTTATTTTTAGATTATTTCTGTAAATAGCTTGTATACCTTGTAATTTATTATACATTTTAAGGTGATGCACTTTTTAGCCTTTGTAATGCCCCACAGTGTCTTATTTGCATCTACAATGTCCCCTGTTGCTTGGGAGTTTTTTGCTGCGTTCCCACTGCCATTAAGATGCATATTCATATTTCTTTGCACTTTTTTACAAACCATGTTGCCTGTAGCCTCATATGTAAACGCTATTATTAGCCCTGGTCTGGTTTCCCTCATCTACATCCTACTCTTCTTTCATCACTCTTCATTTTGTGTATTGTCTCCTATTACATTCTTTTTGTCCTTGTCTTTTATTTTGTTGTTTGTCCCTGCATCTGAGTTTGAAATCCGAGCTTCCTGTCCAATGTCAAAAAAAAATCACACAGAACACTACCTGCTACTGCCCTCCTTAGCCAGTAAGCACTTGGGGTATTTCAGTGTAATTAAATGAAATTTTACACTCGACATTTGAGGAGGCCCCTTGTCCTCTGATTCCCTCACCTGTTTAACCTCTAATCTTTTAATTAAATGCAAATTTCAATGACCAAAAATAAGTGGGTAGAATAATTCGCTGTTCTCCCATTTATTTGAGTTAATCTTATTTTTATCTGATACAATTTACTTACGCTCGCTTTACTTCTTTCTCTCTTTGCAGGTAAGCCTTGATTCCCATTATTATACAAAAAAAAAAAAGGAATATAGATTGCGGTTATGTGTGTAAGCAAGCTTAGGCGAAATCAATTTTGTTTATAGCTTTGAGTGAAACTTAAATTGAATCAAAAAAGGAAGGATGCTTAGTGCGCTCGTTTTTGCTTCTTAATATCAAAGCAGCTTGAAGTGGATCCTTGTGCTTCCTGAATATTCCCCGCTTTCCCTGTCACGCATCACTTACATGGGCCCCGCAACTCACTCTATATAGTATAGTATATATCCTTTATGCCACCCAAACCCCGGCCATCGCCTCTGTCTCTAGCACGTTGCTGCCATTTTCAATTTTGCATTTTAATAATAAAATTTTGCACAGCAGCAGTGCAGAAAAAAAGAAAGCACAAGAAAGTAGACATATATATATAAAAAAAAGGAAAAATAATAAAAACACAGGATGGTTCGGTGGTAAAAAAATGGCAGCTGGGCAAACTTTTAACGCCAGACGACGACGATGCATGATTACATTGTTGATGATGACAACCCTGCTAGGTAACCACTCACTGAAAGAAAGGCTAATTGGATTAAAGACAAATTATAAATTATTAACTTTATAAAATCATAATTATTGGAAAAGTATACTTATAGTCATTGAATACTGTAAATGTTTAAGGATACAGCTGTATCCGACTTGACCAGGGTTGTCATCAGTACCACCGACTTCCATATTCAGCGGGGTTACCACTAGTTTGCGGCTAGAAACCGTTGGGAATTTTAGTGTAGGGCAAGTGATAAGTGCACCGAGCCCGAGGGTTCTTTAAACTGAGTTCCGCCTTAACAAAGCTAACTAAAACTTTGAAAAATATAAGAAATATTTATATAAATAATATACACATTAATTAAATATTTATATAGTTATATGAAAACCTACCCAAGTTCAATGCTCTTCTCCCAGTGCACTTTGTATGCAAGTCCGAGAGTGACTGATGGTAGGTTGATGTTCAGGGGCGCAAAGTTAGTTCCTGGCAACATGCTGTTGTCTGCGCCACAAAGTATGCAATACATTTTGGCACGTGGCGTGCTCTTTGTCTCAACCTCGTTTTTTTTTGCTCCTTTCGGATGCGATTTCGGGAGTCTGCAATTTTGGAGCTCCCTCCCCACCCCCTCTAGTTGTTTATCATTTTGCTGCGTGCTGCCTTCAATTTGCTGCAAGTTGCACGAGGACGGACTCGCAGCCACTTGGCAGCGTGGCACATGGACGCTCTCTAAAATGCGCCTCACGTAGCCCTGCCCTCGAATTTACTTTATTCTTTTTTCGGTCCTTTTAATTACGCTTTTCTTTGACGTGTAGCATTTTTCTACGCTGCTCAGCAGAAATTGCTGGCTGACTTTAACCCGATGTTTACATTAATTTTGCTTATCGAGAGCCTGAACTTTTGTTTATTTAAAGTTTCCGCTCTTACGCGTTCTTTGTTTATTTTGATTTTGCCATTACGATTGTTGATCGAGATTCCTGCTTCGCACTTTGCATTTTCTGCTTTTGGCTTTGCGGATAACACTTCGGTTGGATAAATTACATACAACCTTGTGTGTCACATGCATAAATTTCGCTACTCCGTTTGCTTTTTGTTTTATCTTGGAACACATGTTTCAACTTTTATTTTGTTTGGCCATTCGCGGCGCAACAAAAAAGCATTTCAAATTTTACACTAAATTGACTTTTGGGCGCACAAATTTCGCATGCACAATTACATTTGCCGGCGTTGGCGTTGGCCTTGTCGTTGTCGTTGGCGGGTCGCGGCGCATGGTAATTGTTAAAATATTTCACAAATTAAATTATGCACAAGTGAGGCATTTTTTAAAACATTTGTCACATTATTTTTCTGGTGTAAATCGTTTTGCGGTCAAAATGGTAGGCTAATTTCCAGAGTGCTACCAGTATTAATTATTATCTCCTGTTTATTATTATTCACAGAATAATATAAGGATGATTATAATTCGAAATTCGTTATGTAACTTAAATTTTAAATTAAAAACTTTAAATCTAACTTTGTGCAAAACCAGGAGTGGGCATTGAGAGTTAAACTGGGAGCTTATTTAGATAAAATAAGTGAGCGAAGTGTGTTTTACATTTTGTAAGCCATAGAGCGAAGTCCAAAGTTGTCTAGGCTTTGTTTTTCAGGTAGCTGAGAGGCCCACACAGCGCCCATTCCTGTCCAAGACAATCAGCCATTTTCCACTTTTAAGGCAGGTTAATAAACTTGATAAAACAGTTTTGAAAACCCCAAATTGCATTTCATTTCATCCAATTTTCCCCAAGATAACAAATTAATTAAAATACTACTTTAACAGCCAATTCAGAGATGATGGCTATATTTCTCGACTAAATATTCCCAATTAGGCAAGGCAAATAATTTTGTGAAAGTAGCCAAATATTTGACCAATTGAAAACAAGATGGAAATTATAATTTGTTGTGCAAATTATGGGTGAGCCAAGGGGGTTCACTTTCGGTTTCCAAGCCCGCTCAGCTGGCCATGAAGAAGAAAATGGGAGTGGATGGGAGATACTCGTACGCACACAGGTGAGGCAATCGCAGGTGAATGGGATGTAAAGCGAAAATCGTGTAAACTTCATGCACAATGAGCAGATTTCCATGGTCAGCTTTTCTTCATTCATTCAACCGCACACACGGGTGGTTTTCCCCTGCCTGGGGCCCGCCTCTTATCGCCACTTTTCTCCACCTCATAATGCGCTTAGCCAAGTTTTTGATTGCATTACAACGGATATTTAGACGTTGGTCCGTCTCTTATGCAATTTATTTAAACGCATTTTCCCCCCCGTACACGTTTATAAATTGCTTCGATTATGGGATTACAACTCTCTCACCTGTGTGTGTATGTAAAGTGTGTGCTGTCTTACACAACCGCAACTACACACATCACATATCTTGGCCGAAAAACAATTTGCTCAACGTGCGTAAAAGATTTAAGACTAATTTGCTGCCGGAATCTTAAGCCTCTCAGGAGGACGGACACCAGATTAAAGTTTCACCATTTCTGCTCCAGAAGAAAGATAAAGTTGTCATTCATTCATCTGCATCACTTTGTTGCTCGCTGCTTCTGCTGTCTTTGCCTTAATTTATGCAAATTTTCCAGAGATTTTTTGTCTTGACTTGGACCGGGTTGGGTTTCGGTTTTATCTTATGCATCATTTACAAATTGTTTTGCTTGGGAAAATCCACATAATTGCCGGCTTAAATGTAAATGAATTTCAATTAAAGTTGTGAGCAAAGCAATATGCAAATTTAAATGTCTGCGTGTGTCACTCGCAGTCGCCTCTTTATTTTATTTCAATTTATTTATACCCAAAGTTTCGTTCGTTCTCAGGCCTTCGCAATCTACAGATTCGCACATAATTCTTTTTCCGAACCCATATCGAAGTGGTCTCAGCTGATTAAGCTTCTTTATTCTGTCTTCTGCTCGAGTCTATAAATATTTTATTTAAATCTCTCGTAACGAAGCATCTGGGAACTTTATCAACATAGTTTAACATGGAAAATGCAGCTCGAAATAGCTGGAAAACACCGGAACTAGAAAATAAAAATGTTGCTATGGCAATTTTGCAGAGTTTTAAAGCGCCAAAGCAATTATAAAACTTGTACAATATTTTCTCATAAAACAAAAGATGAGTTGCCGCCGAAAATAGAGAAGGGGAAGCCCCAAACTCGGACTGTGTCTGTGTGTGTGTGTGAAAAGCAAATAGATGTGGAAAATGTGGGTAGGTGTATGGAAATATTTTATCTCTGGCTTTGACCGAGGTCCCTCATGGGCAGTGGCGGCGGGAAATGGGTTAAAGGGGAACTAAAGGGGCGTGTGTGGTGTGTGGTGTCCTTCTGCCACACTAGGGTACCACCTCTCGCCTCCCTCGTATCCTGCCCCCTTCCATCTCATTTCCTATTGATTAACCAGGGCAAATCCATCATTGTCAATGCGGTCTGGTCTTGCCTCGTTCTCATTAGACTTTGGCCATTAGAAGGGGGTAAAAAAGGGGGGACAAAATGAAGCGAAAATGCACGATTTAAAACAAGAGGAGAAGGGGCAGAAAAAAGAGAAACAACAGCGTTAGGTGCCACAAGCAGATGGAGCAAAAAAAGCAACAAGGAGGGTTATTTTGACCAGGTGAGAACGTGCGAACACAGGTGTTAAAAATAAAGGGAGGGAGGCGGGAGGGCGGCCACCGGAGATGGACCCTTTCCTTGCATAAACTTGACTTAATTAGCTGCACAACTAACTTGGCTATTTAAACAGGTGCAAAAGGAGGGTCAGGAGGCAACAGAGAAAATGGGAGGAATGAAAAAACGAAGCAGGAGCATGAGTAAGTGCATCAGGAAGACACACTCGGGGGAAAAAACTCGGGAACAAAAAACACGGCAACCATTGCCATTTCCCATTTGCTTTTGGGCTTTTAAGTGCCGCAAATGGCAATTAAAATGCAAAAAAATCCGGTGACTTTAAGCCCCCCCCCGCATTTGGATTGCGAGTGCGAAAGCTCTCTCTCCCTCTCTCATATATGCAGTGCAAATGGGGCTTAAAAACAGATTTGGTCCTGGCCAAATGAAAACCCAAATTCAATTGTTTAACTGCCACAGTCAGGCCAGAACCCAGCAATTAATAGAAGTGTAAATGGGACTTAAATCTAAGAAAGATTGGGGGATTTCCGGTGGTAATAAAAGCAGTTAGAAAAGATCTGGCTGGAACTGGGTGAAAGGTATATAAAAATAAGGAAACAAGCATGGTTTTTTTTATTATATTTAAGGTTGATAACTGAAAGCCTTTATGATGTTCTTTCTTCTTCGATTTCTTGAACTTGTTTCCTATTTTATAGAAAAAATCGCAACAATCTTGAACGAAAGTCCCCACACAATCATCGGTGATATGCTACTCTCTCAGCCACCTATTGTTAAGAACTTTGTATTCCCCAAGCAGATCGTTGGAATATATATATATATATCTATATCTGGGCAACAAATTGAGCTTGACCCGGGGGCCAAGAGTTGGAATAGGAAAATGCAATATACATTTTTGTTTGCTGTTTGATTTTTGTTACCAATTTTTGTTGTCGTGATACTTTTATTCGTGTTGCTGGTGCTGGTGCAGTTGCTGTTGCTGCGGTTGTTGTCATTGTGCTTTAACCCTTGTCAAATCCCTGTTCTGTCCTGTAAAAAACAAGAACGAACCCAAAAGTAATGTGGGTCACTTGACGCACAGCAACAACTACAATAACAGAAGAACACGACGATGGGACGGAAAAACAGTTGGAAAATTTATTGTCGCCGGTAGTTTTTTCACTCCCCTCACCCCATCACCCCCTCACCTCCTGCCCCCTATTTTAGTGTGTGTTTGGTGCAAAAGCTGCCAAAAAAGAGAGCGAGCAGCGACACCAACAACTGAAAATGTTGTCATGCATTTGCTCTACTTTCCATCACCCCCTCTCTTTCTGTGCACCCATTGCCCTCTCTTTCAGGGCACTGCCCCATCCCCATCTCTCTCCCTTTTGGCCTGTCTATCGCCTGGTTTATTGAGTGTGGCAACAACAGCGGGACTTCCACAGAAATTCAAAAATTGGGGGATAACCCGGATTGCAGCGTCGTCGTGTTTGGATTTCCTGGTTCTCTGGGCCTTCGAGTAGTTCTCTAATTTCTCTTGTTTTTTAATTTATTGTGGCACTTTTGGTTCGGCATTCGGCCATTGAGATAATATTAATAGCCGCCGAAGTGGTCAGTGGGGGCCAGCCGAAAGGTAAGCGACTCCTAATGGGACCGGGGAAAATAGGGAGAGATAACCCCCATTTGCGTGAAAAGATGTCACGCCATAAAGCTGCTTTATTGAACCATTTCGGCTGGGATATATGTAGATGGGGGCTTTAGGCCCGGCAGAGTGGGTTTCGATGATAGCAATGACTTGACAAATGGCCGATAGTAAAGAGAAACTTGACACTATTTAAGTGGCAGGAGGGTGCGGAAAATGTATAAGAAACGAGTTTAAACCATCCTAAATCAGTGACAAGGCCATGGAATGCAGATAAATTAATCCTAATTACGAAATAACTATTTTTCTAAAGTTTTAAGGTTTCTTTAAGGTTCCATATATTTTTAATAAGCTAAAAATAATTAGGTATGACTAAAAAATGCACTTCCTGAGCCTCCCTAGCTTCAAAGACACCACATACCACATACCTTACCATTATAAGTTTTAGTTTCACGGCCTGAAAGTTTTCAGCACTACAACTTTAGCTGTTGTAGTTACCTGCCTCTAACCCGTGGTTATGTTCCACCTATTAATTACTGCATACTCGCTGGGGGGAAGTTTTCGCCCCGCAACAAGCTGCGATGCATATTGCGTATACGCCGGGGTGTCCATCATATCACCGAGTTTCTTCTGCTAACTTCTGTTCTGTTCTGCATAGTTTGGCAGGGCTTTTTATGATGATTTTCAGTATTATTGCATTGCGAGTTTAAATGGCAAACAGTTTGTTGCTGTCAGCAACTGTTGCCGTTCGCTCTTCCACTCTTCTTACTTCCTCTGGCCACCTAGTCATAGTCTGACTTTTATTATATGTATATTTTAATGCTAAATGGGAAAAATTACTTTCATTTTCCTCGGAATTGGTTTTACAAGCTACAGCAGGAACGGTGGATGGAAAAGTTGAGCAAAACAAGCGAGCGGCAAAAAACTTTTTGTTGAGTGAAAAATGCAACAGAGATGGGAGCTCTGGGTTTTCCCTTGATTTCCAGCAGCATTTCCCCACGAGCTGCATTTCAGGGAGCAGTGACGACGACGGAGTCTGGAGCGACTGTGATCCTCTCGTGCAATATATGTAATGCGAAAGTTTTTAATTTAGCGCCAACTTAGCGCCGAGACTCGCAAACGCAAAGCAACTGGAAGGGAAATGCAAAAAAGACCAGGGAATACACAAGTTCTGGCTGCAAAGGGAAAGAGGGAAAGAGGAAAAGTCGGCGGGATATATTTTTTGTGGAATATGCTTTAAAAAATAATCAACTTGCCGAGATTGCCAAAGCGAGCGAGCTGGAGAAAATCTCTGGAAAAATAGGAATCTCTAGGCCAAGAAATTTGGCCCAGTTGCTTTGCCAAAACTTTTCTTTTCGATTCTCACTTTTTTGTTTTACATTCTTAACCACTTTGCTGTAGAATTATGTACAAGTCTGGGATATATTAGTTTGCAAAGGATGTTTTATTAAAAATCTTTGAGCTTTCTTCCTCTATTTCGAAAGATTTTAAACTACAAGTATTTCGCGTACTTCCTGCTTCGAAACTGAAGTCTCTTGGTTATGCAATTTGCCTATCGAAAGGCGGTTTTTTGGCCAAATGAACTGCTGCTGCGGTTTCTCGTGCTGCCTGCCCGCTGCCTGGCTCCACCCTCGCTCTGATTTTTGCAGCTTTTTTAAACCCGCGCAGCTGCTGGCTGCTGGCTGCTGGCTGCCCCACAATTCTTTTGTCAGCCTCGGCTCAGTCTGCATTTGGTGTGTGTGCATTTGTTATGGCCGGGCTCGGAATCAAAAGCACGAGGTGAATGGCGGCCAAGAGTTGCATGAGTAACAGCCGTGTAATGCCAACGCGCGGGGCACGGAGAGGGAGTACATTCCGCGAGGAAAGGGGTTACAGGCCCGGAGGGACGGGCTGGAAAAGCTTGTAGAGTGGTCAGTAACCAGACTCATGTTGCGAGAGCGAAAAAAACTGCAATAAAATAAAATAATATGAATGCGGGAGTCAAAAAGGGGGTATGTGTGGGCGTGTCAGCGTGCTGGTTGAAAATTAAATTTGTGCCAGGCAAAAAACCTAGGGTTACAGACAGCACTAGAGGAGAAAAAATATGGAGATACAGATAGAAAAACAGCGCGAAGAACTTAACACTAAGCTCCAGTTGAGAACCGCAGAACAAATGAATGGAATGCTGAGGGACAACACGCCACAACAAGGAATGGAATGAAACGGACACAGGACATAGTTTATATAGAGACTGAGGAGCGGGGGAACAATGCGAAAGGATGAGCGAAGCTTTACTGACATATTTCCACTGTCATTTCCTGGATCCCTGCTCCACCTCTCCCTCTGGCTGCCAGCGAAAAAAGAAGGAGAAAATCCAGTTATGGGTGGGCAGAAACAGCTGTTGCGGCCCGAAACCCCGCCCCCCAACCACCTTTTCTAAAGCCAAAGCTGCTAAGTCCTGTCTCGACCCAAATCAACAAGGAATAGAGCAGATTCCAACTGCGACTCAATCTGGTTTTCTATTTGAGATAAACAGTGAAGAATAGTTCTAAAAACCTGCTAGAAATTATTTAGGAGCTTCTGAAATTATTTAAAGGAATTATTATACATATAGACCCAAAAAATATTGCCTCTATAAATTAAAGTCGTAGACTTTAAAATAGTGTTTGATATTTTGTATTTTGTTTTCTTAAATTTATGTAGGCTCTTCCCACACTATCAGTTTGACCGCAACTGTATTTTTTCCATGAATTATGGTTTCGGTTTAAGCTCGGGGCTTCTGCTCATCGTCGTTGCTTCTTGGTTGCGTGGCTATATTTTTATGGCATACTTTGCGGCATTTCTTTAGAGGAGTCCCAATCCGAGCTCCAGCTCCGGCTCCAGCTCCCCTTCAACTTCACTTTGGCGGCACAAATTTGAATACAAACATTGCTGCTGCCTGAAGTCTGTTGTTGTTCCCTACTTGTTTCCACATGAAATATGATAATTCATTACACGAGCTTCAAGATATTGCAGAGGCAGTCAAGAAAAGGAAGCGAGCAGCGACAGGATGGGGGACCCGTCCTGGAAAAAAGAACAAAAAATGGAAAAGGAAAATATAAAGAAACGACACTCACTCAATTGTATCTTATGCAAATTGCCAGTGATTTTTCCTCCTTTTGCGCTGCCGCTGCCGCTGCCGCTGCTCCCTGGCTTCGTTTCCTTTCCCTTCCTGTTTCCTGTGTGCTTAGAACGATGCTTCCTCCTCCAGAACGTTGCCTCTTGTGGAAAAGGGAAAACTCACATGCCACTGGCGAGGGGGAACAGGTTTTCTCTGTTGATTTTTGGTGGAAGCTGAAGCATAACATTTAGAAATATTTATGACATGCAAGCTTGATTTTTAATTGAATCAAAGAGCAGTGTGTGACATAAATAATGGCAAAGTAAATACAAAGCAAACAAACGCAGAAGTTAATTTATTTGTTTATGATTAGGTGAATGATAATAAGAATTCTTATATTCTCGGCAGACGAAACTTGCTAATATTATGGAGGTTTAAATATTTACATTGCATTTGAGGAATTTAATTTAAGAGAGAAAAATTAGAGAGGTTATTATAAGTAAATATGAGAAGAGAAAATAATAAGTACAAAGTACAAATTTCCCCTTTAATATGCCAACCTTTTCCCAGTGCCATTTCTGCAATTTATTCATCTCTTTTTCTTTTTCTGTCGCTTTAAAAATTACCTGTGGAAAGAGAAGGTAACTCTGGCTAATGAGAGTTGTAAATAAAATTGCAAATTGCTTTCTCAAGTGCACGGCAACGGCAGCGGCAGCTTCGGCTTTTCAAGAAATCAATCAAAAACGTACAAAAAAGAGAGACAGGAGACAGCTTGAATTATTTTAATTAGCTCTGGGAAAAGTGCTCACGTGTCTGAGTGGAAGTGAAGAGGTGACTCGTCGCTGACTCCTCCGGCGGTAATGAGAAAAATCTACCCACATTTCAAAGAAGCACCGCAGCGACTCGATTGTCCGATTGTCAACAACTTGGAGATGGTCAAGCCCTGGCCCTCGGTTGCTTGCTGACTTTTTATCGTCTCCTTGCCTGCACTTGCGGGTAAACAAAAGTTTCTGCTGGCCGCTCCGGAGGTTTATTTGTTTGGCCAGCAAACTTTGCTACCTTGCACTACTCGTATCTATCTCTGGGATACTCTCTGCCGGCGGTTGTATTTGTGCGGACTGCAATCGATGAAGCGTAAATGTTCAAATATTTCCTCCTCCGTCGCTCGTCCTCATTCCATTCCCCGGAAAACAAAACGTGCTCTGGTCATTACCGCAGAGGAGTGCGGCGGTAAGGAGTTGAATCCCAGTGCAGTGGCAGTAGCAGCACAAAAGATACAAAAGTATCTTGCCGATTGCCTTGGGGTATTTTCCAGTTCAACCGAAACTACTTCGACTTGTTCTCAGTTCCAGCTCCAGCTGCTGCTGCTGCTGTTCTTTTTTTATTTCTGTAGTGAGTGTGGGCTATCTGGGGAGTGCCAAGTGATAAAGTGGTCACCAAAGCTGGAGGCAATTTATGAAGTGCACAGAAAGAAAACGAAACCAAGAGGATTTTGGAGTAAGCCAGGGCTATAACTAAGTTGGCAAAGAGCACAAATTTGTGAGAATGCATTGCTGTGATTTCTGTGTTTATCTGGCAATGTTATCACTGCTTACGAAAGTTTGTAAAGATGTATAGAGTGCATTAAAAAAAAGAATCGAAATCACTAAGCATATATTAAATAATACTTTTTCAAATATATGAACAGGTGACTTAAGTTTATTAAAACCTTATTTTAAAATTTAATATTACTTAAAAGAAGAATAATTTGTATATACTGTATGCCAAAGGGCTTCTTCAATACTATTTAATGATGATTGCTATTTAAATGTCGCGTGGTTACGTACTAGCTTGTCTCCGAATTCGTGCTTGGGAATTTTAGTTGCTCTTTTTGCAAAATCTTTTATTTTCCTTAATTTTTTAAAGCCAGAGAGTCAAATCTTGATTTATATAGATTAAATCAACCGACTAGAACTCGAATTAACAAAATGGAAGAAACATTTTAAATATTTTTGAGCCTATTATCTTTCCTGTAACGCTGTAATCCTGGCTTAAATGATGTTCGGCTTACCCAGGAGGGAAAAGCTTATTATTTTCTTATTCTGTACCTCTCTTATTTCCCCCCCTTACTCAGTCCTCGCCTTTTTCGCTTCATTTTCGAATGCATTTTTAATAAACTCCACCTGCTAGAGTGTTGAACTTTGCAATGCCAAAAGTTTGCGCGAATATGATAAGTGCCACGCCCCCACGGGGCTGCCGCAGCCCAGCCGCCCCGCCGCCCGCCGCCACTGCATGTGGGCAAGTGAAATTGAATTTTCCCCAGTGTTGATAAAGTGATACGCAGCGGGGGAAAACTGGTGGAAAACTACAGCCGCCTCTGACCCAAAAGTCAACAGCGAAAAAGGAGAATTCTTGGGGTACTTTTCAGTTCTCTGCTCTTTTTTCTGTTTTCTGTTTCTGCTTTCCTTTTTTTCCTTATTTTCCCCAGTGCTTTTCTTCGGCTTCTCTTCTGCGCTTTTTCGAGTGCAAAAGTTTGGCGCACTTGGCCCGCTTTTTATTTGGTCGGCGGCAGAGGGTTAAGAGGGGGCTCCATGCATGTGCAACTTTTTGTGGCAGCAAGAAAAATTTCGGGGCTTTTGCGGTTTGTCAAGAGGGGCGAGGGTGGCGAGGGTGGCAGCCCTAGAGCGGCTAGCTGCTAGCGTAAATTGCCAAAGTTGCCAAGCTTATTTATTAATATTTCAACACCAGTTCGTTCGCTTTTTTCCTGCCTCCCTGCCTCCCTGAAATAAAAATCAACAAGTGTTTGTTTTGCTTTTGAAAATTGCATTTTCATTCGAGTTTTTCCTGCGGAAATGTATGCCAAAAAGGAGAAACGAATGGGGAGAAAGGGGGAGCTCACTTGTAAGCAAGACAAAATAAAAAAAGGAAACAGGAATAAAGAGCTACGAAAACATTTCAGTTCTTGTTGTGGAACTTTCGAAAGTTGCAACTTATCTGTTGTTGCTTATATATATGTTCCTTTTATTTTTTTCTTTATTTTCATTTTGGGGGCAACAAAGTTTCTTAAGCCATGTTAACCACACACATTCACACCCAGAGCCAAGGGGCTAAGACTGTGTGTGTGCGTAAGCTCATGTGAGCCAAAGTTGCAACTCAAACTGGTTTTTCCACTTTGGCCAAAGCAATTTGGGGCCGCTGCATAAAAACGCATAAATGCCGCTGCAAAAACCCTGCTCTTTACTCTCTGAAGTTTGCTATGTTTGCCTGTATACTTTTCTCTCCGTGTATTGCGGCTCACAACTTACCAAGAGATGCCAAGATACAACTTGTATCTCCTCGACTTTGGCTGCGAATCTTTTATCCCGTTTTCAAGAGACAGCTCCCCCCTCTTCTGTGGCACGCACTCCCGTCCCGTCTCTCTGCATTGTCATGCAAAAAGTTATAATGAAATAACGGCACATGAGCGAGGGCACATACATATGTACATATAGGTGTCCCCAACTGAGCCCCCCCTTCCCCCCTGCCCTGTTGAAATAACAGCTGCAACATGCGATTTTCTCCTGCCTTAACCCCTTCCTTCCCGACCACTTAATTTATTCATGTGCTCTTCTTGTGTGTGTGTGTGTGTGTGTGCGAAATGAGTGTGCTTTGGGGCCATATCTCATTTACTCAATAGCACGCAGATAGCACAGCAAACGATGCTTCTGGCCCGGTTTTTGTGGGCCGAAAATCTCTTAATTAACAAACAATAAATATGTGTGGGATATGGCGGAAGTTATGTTAGTTTGTAGTTCTAATTTATTAGGGTTTTTCTGGCTCGCAATCTTTTTATTGGCTAATAAATTTACTTTGGCTTGGGGCAGTGCTTGCAGTTGCTGTTTAAATATATTGCCCAGAAATAATTTATCAGATTAATTTCCTTCTAGCAGTGCATTTAATATAAACATACTTTATTAGCTCATAAAACAATAAGTACGAAGTATGGCCTCTATAAAAGACTATGAACTTATGCTAAATTTTAAGAAGTAGTTGTTTATATTATTAATTAGTATATATACCATTTTATTCAAATTAAAGCTTAGTATCTTATTATGGCCCTTCATCATAGAAATGTAAATTAAAAGAAGCATTTAAATACTTTAATATTAATAGAAAATTATGCTTTTTATTATATTACCTCCTTTGAATCTTTTCTTCTTGAATATTTTCCCTATATATAACCTTCGTCATAGAAATGTAAAGTAAAAGCATTTAAATACTTTTATATTAATAGTTAAATATGATATTTATTATAGTACCTCCATTGGACCTTTTCTTCTTGGATATTTTCCCTTTCTTAAGCTTTAATCTAAACCCCAAGACTCTTAAGTGGGTTAAATGTGCCACTTAAATGTTGCCACTCCTTCTTAACCTTTCTGATTCCTGATTTCTGATTTGTGCAACTCGAGGCTTCTTCTTCTGATTATTTTCTTTATTCTTGGCCCAGGAGGAGCTCACTGCGCGGTGGCCATCAATATATTTCTCCTGCTCTTTTGCAGACACACAAAAAACCAGTTTGCCGCACCTTAACCCCCCACCACCCCCCTTTGGCCGCCTTTAAAATGCAATCTTCTTCCGTTTCGCTGACTTTTGCTGCCTCAGACTTTGCTTTTGCTTTTATTTGGCTTTGCCCTCTCTCTGGCTTTGCTCCTGCGGCTCGCAAGGATGAACGGGAGCGCCGTTTAAAGCAGATAACATTCATTGTAACAGCGAAGGAGCCCCCTAGCACCTCACCTCAGCGCCCCTCCCTCGCACCTTTTTGCAATCGTTGGCTTTGATTTTTTGCCTCCTTGACTCTTGCCTTGGCTCTTTGTCTATCTCTGTGTGAGTCATAAGAAAATTATGTTGCATTTTATGGGCGAGGAGCAGTTGCAGTTTTTATCGACTCTGCTTTCGGCCAAAAAGGATTCAGGAGAGTTGGCAAGGACCGAAGGAAAAGGCTAAGGAATCATGTGCAGATAAAGAAAAAATTAGGGACCTAATGCGATTATTACTTGGTCTTGCTCTTAAACTATATACAAATTCTTAAATTAAACTTGTTTTCCTTATTCCCACTAATAGACGTAATTTGTATTATTAGATATGAATAATCCTGTCTTTGATATTTTCCCCTGTGTAAGGCCCGAATCAGTATTTGGCTTAAACATAAAGACATTAAAGACAGCAAAGGGAGAGAACAGGAGTAGAGCGTAGGAAGCGTTGAGATTGCGACTTTGGTGCAGTGCCAGGACAACAACCCTAGCACGAGTCTGGTCCTGGATGTCTGTGTGTGATTTGCCATTGTTCTTGGCCTGGTCCAGGCTCAGGCTCAGGCTGCATGCTGCAGGCAAAATAATAAGACATAATTCCTAAGCTGCTGCTGCTGCTGTTGGTTGGTCCTGGTCCAGAGCAGGTCCTGGTCCTTCATCCTTTGGCATCTCCTCGGTGTGTTGTGTCCACATTATGCATAACTTTGCAGCCTTCTTTGTAGCTCCCTGCGGACGCAATCAGGGTATTGCCAACTTTAGGGATACCACGTTGCTTGAAATATAAGAAAAGGAGATTAATTTGAACTTAAATACTCACAATTTAAATAAAATATCTATAAAAGTGAAGTAAGTTAGCCAATTAAAATTTTAATTAAATATTTGGTCAATTATAAGTGTAGAAAAGTGCTTAAAAATGAAAGAGCATATAAGTACGGCTTAAAACCAAATTGTTTTATAATTGCTTTAGTAATTTTAAGGGTAATTATACATTAATTACTCCTTAACCTTTCTCATGCAATTTCTGCACCTAAAAATAGCTCCAATTTAATAACAAGGCAATGCTTTGCCTTTCATTTGCAAGCACAACAACCCCGAAACTAAAACCGAAAATGTTCCAACCAACTTTGTTTCCAATTAAAATCAAAAATCTATGCCAACTTACGTGGTAATCAAGTGTGTGGGGAGAGTTGGTATTTCTTACATTTTATGGCCAAATTCAATGCTGGTAATTAACTCTGAAATCCAATTATGGCAAACTTTTCCAAAGTCTGCGTAGCTCCGCCCGTGTGTGGTTCAAGGTGTCTGTGCAAGTGTGAAGTTTTCCCAGCTGCACTGTGAGTGTGCGAGTGTGCCAGTGTGTGTGTGTGTATGTGTGGGGGCATTTATAAGTGATATGCAGAACATGCAATTAACAAGGGCAAATTCACAGCCGGAGACTACAACTACTCCTGGGTCTTCTCCGTTCTCTGGGTTCTAGAGTTTCCCTAAGGCAGCCACAAAACAGCTCACAGCTTGGGGTTTTCCCACCGCCGCCTTCCCTGTCGGGCCCCCTCTTTGTGTCCGTCATTGTTTCCAGTCTAATATAATTCCCACGTCATAATTGCCACTGCAACAGAAGCTCCTCCGTAGCGGAGGTGTTGGCCAAAGTCTTTCTCTTCAGTCACCATGCATATATACATGTATGCCACCTCTGTTGGCTGAGAATTCTCGGTCAGAGAAGACACAACAATGAGAAATGCACAGGCCGTTGACCAAATGCCTTGAAAATCTTCCAAGTCTTGCCGTTCAAGCGGAATCGAATTGTTTCCTTGGCATTATGTATAAGTATTCAGGGAATATATTATTATACAGGCAAAAAGATTAGGACAAAGCCAATAAAGTCGATTATGCAGAGAGTTTCGTATTAGATCATTTTCTGGGCCAATAAATTTAAAACATTGAATAACCTTAAGTTCCATTAAAGTACATAAATATGTAATATTAAAAAGTTGGACAAGTACAGCATTATTGTACGGATCTCGAAACCGTAGTGATTTTCTGATATCAAACACTTATCTTCATCCATGAACCTTTTTGTAAACTTTTTTACTAGTCAAGTCTTTGAGCAAAGTTCTTCGTTAGACAATCTCCGAGTTAATGTGCAAATTTTCATAAAATACATAAATATAAACTTGACTGGTTCGGTTCCGAGGACCATCCATCCTTTGGCTCCATTAGCTTTTAGTTGGGTTTAAAAATGTAAGCTCTTGACCCTGCCCCGAGCGGAAATTAAATTTTTCAGCCTTTGCTGCCTTTGCGACGGCGTCTTAGCCCTTTTCCGCCTGGTTCCCATCTTGGCCTGCATATTATTTTTAATTTCCAGCAATTATAAGAAATTTTTCTCTCAGCTTCGGCTTCTTTTTCGCCCCGAGTTTTCCTCTGTGCGCCTTTTTAACGATAATTTAATTAGTTGCAAGTTGGCTGCCGTTGGTGGGCCATTGGCTTTTCACCGTTTTGCGTTCGTCCCATTAATTGCACTTAACATTTCGTGAATTCTTAATGTCCGGCAATAAAGGAGGCGGCGAAATCGAGAAAATAAAGAGGCGTTGACGTTGCTCCTTGTGAATGTCTCGATTAATCAGCCATTGATAGGCTTTCCCTTCGATTTAAATTAATTTTCCACAGTTGTTACACGGAAAACTGATGAAAGCTATTGAGGGAATTCTTGGAAATACTTAGCATGAAGTTATACGGTTACAAAATTCATTTGAAATTTGTATTCAAAGGAAAACCTATTTATTCAAGGCCTTGATTCAGTATTTTTCCTAAGGAAAATTGATTTATAATGCAATTATACGGGTTAGGTGTCTCAATTAATCATCACTTGCACTTATTTCTTGTGAAATATATATTTCGTTTGTCCAAATGTCGACAGAAAGCATTCCACGAAGGATAATTCAGTGGAACAGGACAACATCTGGCAATTTGCCTAAGTGCAGCGAGCTGAACTTCTGTGTCCTCCTCTACTCTCGCAATCCCAAAGTTTTTAATTAGAAACGCATCCTGCGAAAATGGACAGCGCTAACTCTCTCCCTGCCCCCCGTTAAGCAGTCAAGTGAAATGAGCAAAGAAATGCGTTGACAACCAGGCCAAAAGCTCCACAAAAGTAACTTTAATGGCAGACAGAGACGGCCAGAATAAATGAATGAAATGGGCACAGCGCCCAGGACTTGGAAAAATAACAAGAAACGAAACTTTTGACATAAATTCCCGGCCCCGAAAAAGGAAGATAGAAGCACGAAACGAGAACTGATGCTTCTCTCCTGGCCCCGCCAGAGTTGCCACCTTGACGTGTGATGCTGGGCTACATAGCTATAGCCCCGGATTAGATGCGGATATTTAAGAGCCTCAGACGAGTGCCAAATTAATTTTAATGCGATTTTCATGGGCTGTGCAACTTTGCGAGCGCCGCATAACTTTTGGATTTTAACGATTATTGGCCCTAATGCAAATGCTAAGGGAGAGGGACCGAGGACCGAGAAACAATCTTTAAATTTAGCACAGACTTAGAACAGTGTCTGGGCCTTTTGGCGCAAATACAGAATTTATTGCCCCTTGAACACACTTTCTATATCCTTTGTTTTTCGCTTTTTATTCTGGAGTGGCTTAAACGCCGTCTCATGCATATTTGATGCCAAATATAAAGCGGCTATAAATTCCACTCGAAATTTACGCACCAAAGTAAGAGTAATGCTCCAGGAGTCCCCTTGACAAAAACAAAAAAAAGCGAAAAAAGAAAGCAACCCAAGCGTAACTGAATCCATGGGATACGCGTGTGTTCAAGGTGCGCTTAAAGGTAGGCAATGTATCTCAAACTTTGTCGTCGCCGTCTAAGCATATGAAAAAGTTACTTGAAATTGTTTCCATTTTTTTCCCTCGACAAGTTTCGAGTTGAGTTTGGACCCGAGCCCCTGCCGCCACACACACATAATGCTTTATTAAGAATTAAACAAAAATTTGTTGTCCTTTGTTTTTCTTGCCGGTTTCTCTTTTATTTTAAACCGATTTCTCTCCTTTGTCTCGAAGAAACAAGCAGGCAACAGCAGCTGATGAAAATTTCATGAACACTGAAAAGGTTCTTATGTCGTCGCCTTATTTTTCGGAGGAGTCCTGGGTAAAAAGTTATGATTCTTTTGGTTTAAGCCTTATGAAAATGTGATAAAGTGGTTTCGTTGTGGTGGTCAAGAATTTAAATTATTTATGGGGGCGGCGGGAACAATTATTATTGGGCCGCAATCAGAAATTGTCAACACTTATGGAGGGGGGAATGGAAATTTATACCTTTATATATGTTTATCATTATGCAAAGGAGATTTACAAAGTAAATTTATAAGAATCAAGAGAGTATCTTTAATTTTTGGTACAACATTTACCTTATAGAAGATTGTGAGAGTAAAAAACATTAACTGAACGCCATAACGCAACCTTTTAACATCTAATAAATTTAAAATATATGCTTTAGTTCCCCATATTTATCGTATAATTTTCTCTATATTTTTGCAGCCCTCGCAGCGCTAAGTTCCTTGATCCTGGCCGATGAATCGATCGATACGCGTGAGAACGCAGACTTAACCCTCAAGTGCCGGTTTAACGACAAGTACGAGTCGAATGACTTCTCCTTTTTCTGGACCCGCTGGACAGCGAACCCGGCCCAGTTCGACAATGTGGCCATCGGCGAAGTGCAGTTGAGTTCCGGCTATAGGTGAGTAATGGACTTCGAAGACCAAACGTGGCAGCGGCGAATGATAATTGCGGGAATGGCAGCTTTGAGGGATGTTAAAGGCTGTCCATAAAGCGGATGTCCTTAATGTTCGTGTGTGGGGTCGTAAAGTGAAATGGGAAATCCCCACAGCCTCTGTCTCTATGGCATTAACGGTTATCCTTGCCTGACCATGTACAGTTTATCCTGGCAGCGGCAGTTGGCAGCCATTTGTTAAGTTAATTAAATGTTTCACACTCCCGCTCTCCCTCCCCCGACTCACACCCATTTCCCTTACCCCATTTCACCCATCCGAACCATCCGACCTGGATAATGCGATTTATGCATGTGACTGACTGGGCTGGCAACTTAATTAAAATCAAGTTCTTGGCAATTTAAACAAATGCCGGGCCGGCGAGCGAAACAGTTAAGTCCGAACTTGGCCACAGCCCTGGGATTGCGCAGCGGCTTAAAGGGGATGCCAGCGTGACACGGCTGAAAGCAGGATTATGACTATGAAAAGTGGCCCTTAACTAACTATTTGCATTTGCAACAATAAAATGTGATGACTTTTTGTCGGTATTCAGCCACAGAGAGTTAACATGGCAAAGTATGACATACATTTTTATTTAAGAGCCTTAACCATTTTTTATAAACCTTAACCATTTTTTATAAATATTATTATTCCGTACGAGGGGTTTTCCTCAAATGAAATTGACAACTTTTTAGCGGCAGATTTATTGCGTGTTTTTCTTGTTTTATTAATGTTTTAATTCTGTAAAATAAGAAGGAAAAGTCTTCGCTGCTTGAGTATTTCGGAAACATCATTTGATAAGTCTTATGAAATATTTAATGAAATTTAAAGAAATTTCTCTTTAATTTTTTTTTCTGATTTCTTGCACTTCCTGCCTATTTAAAAAAATGTCTCTCTTCCCTCTTAAACGATTAATTGCCGCCCGGAATTCACGAGCTGCTGAGCCTTCCCAGAAATTTTCCATCGCTATTCAGCATGTGCCGGCGTAATCCTTAATGTCAACGCCGCGTGTTGCATGTTGAGACAATTATGAGCTGCCAGTAGGCCACCCACAAGCACCCATTCGCCGCACACACCCTCGCACGCCACGCACACTACCGCGCACCACATGCCTCGTGCAGCATATATACACACACACATGGCCTTCCGGTTCCGCCGCCTATTGGTGTTTGTGTTTATGTTTCATTTTCATTACCCGTCGCGACCATCTTGCCCCTCCGCTCCCCAACATTTTCAATTGTATTTTTATTTGCGCGGTGCCTGCGACTTCCGTTTCCTGTTGGCCGCCTGCTTTTTAATGTTCGGCCATTGCTGCACGGGTTTCTCGCTCTCCATTTTTCCTTTTCTCTTGCTTTATGTGGAAACGCATAAATTTTAAGTGCCAACTGTGCCGCACGGACCTCCGTCTTCCCCTTCTTCTTGGCCGGCCTCTCCTTTCTCCTTCTCCACTTCCATTTCCATTTCGATTTCCCCCTTAGCTGAAATGCAACCAACGCCACGGTGTCCGTTCCATTCCGTTTCGTTGCGCTTCCGTTCGGTTCCGTTTCATTCCGCACTCGCAGCTTGCCAAATAAAATGGCCGCTAGCCAGTTTTCCTGCTGAATTTTCCAAACACATTTTATGGATGCACATGAGAAAAATAGTATATATATTATCAGGAGCTACTAAACCCCATATTATAATATTATATTAACAGTTTAAAGCCAATTGTAGAAGTTCAAAGGCTCTTAACACACAGAATCCCTTAAAATATCAAAATAAAAGCTTCTGTGTTTTCAAGCAGCTACAATTAGGCTTGCAATTTCCTTATAAAAATGTATATTTAAACCAGCTGAGCGCCCAATTTTCTTCTCTGCACCTCGTGGCTACATACGCGTGGGCATAATAAAAGCAAATCAACAAATAGAAAAGCCTGAATAAGGAGGCGATGAGGCGGCAGCGCACAAAAATCGCGCTGCGGGCCCAGAAAAATTGTAAAATATATTTTTACTGCAATTTGTGCCGAAAGCTAACAAGGAGCCGAAAACAAGCAGGCAACAAGGACATATAACAGCCGCAAAGCACGGCTCAAGGAGGGCAAAACTGGCCACATAATGAAGGCTGAGATAGTAGCCCAAAAACCCAGTTTCACTTCCCTAAGAAATCCCCCCCATGTATCCTGCTATATCGGCCCAGGTCCCATCTGTGTCTGTGTGGCAGCAAAAGTGAAATTACTGCAAATTTGCTGGCAATGCCAAAACACAAGACACAAAAAATACAAAAATATATATACCGGCAAAAAAAAAAGAAAAGAAATTACACGATTCTTTTTCTCTTGGCCAAAATGTCGCGCTCGGGGTCGAAGAGGGAAGGGAAAGCTCACGGCTAATATTTCGCTGAACATTTAATTTAACGAGACATCAGGGGAATGCTCCTCTCTTACAGAGATTGGGAAACAATGAGCGGAGGCATTTAGAAGCCGACGAAGCAATTGTTGTCCGGAGACGATGGCAAAGGGGATTCCCCCCGAATGGGGAATTTTTGCACGGGTTTTTGGAGGAATTTTCTTTCGAGGGGAAACAATTCGATTGCGTACTTAGGATAGAAATCTGTTGAAAAATCATTCAATCAGTTGGAATATCTCAAATCTGAAAACATTGCTGGCCATAAACATGATTCCTTGAATATGTTTTGGATTTCATGAATCAATTTTCATGTTGTGGGCAAAAATCTGGGTAATTCAGGGAATGTATTTGAATGAAATCATTTGCTTGATCTTCAAAATGGTAAATTGAATAAGAAACTTATTTAAAATGGACATTTCTAGTTTTTAATATTTTTATTAAATAAATTAAAATATATTTAGATTTCAAATCAATTGAATTTCTGTACAAAAGTATGCTATAAAAGGTTTTGAATGCATTTGCCATATAGAATTTATCAATAAAACCTCAAGACATTTTATTTAAGGCCTCGCTTAACTTTAGTTTTCATTTTCCATGACTCTCTTTTCATATTCAATTATTTAAATTTTTATTAAGGAAATGTCCGCAAGTTTCGTGTGGTATCTTCTTATTTTCCTGGCGCCTATCCGAATAATTGGCGGCCGTTTAAGGTTGCCCTCTGTCCCGGCATAATAATAATAATAAAAACGAAAACTTTTTGCACTCGCCCTGGGGGAGAGCTTCGACCAAAAAATATATATATAAAAAATGTGAATCGAGGACAACACTGCGGCAGCAAATCACAAATTGCAATTGGGGAGAAGAGGAGGATAAAAATAAAACCAGAAGGAGGACGAGGACTGGCTGGGCATAAACTTGAAAATTGCAACAAGAACAAGGCAGCCGGGGGCTCTTTTTTCCCGGGCGTCCTTTTTTGGTGGCGCTCAAGGACGCGCCCTTTCCCCCACACATTCTCCTTGCAGGATTTCCCTCGCTTAAAGCGGCCGCAAAAGATGCTCCTCAATGGGGGGGATTCCCCAGAGCGGCGACAACGATGACGATGACTGCGCTTTGCCAGCAGTTTTTATAATTTGCACTTTTTTCTGTCCTTTTTTTTTGTTTTTTACTTCCACCGGGCGAGCACGTGTCCTGAGAATTCTCTCTATCCCAGCTGCAAATGAGCAAGTCGCCAGAGACTCGGCCCCAAAAACGTACAGATAGCAGAGAGAGGAGGGAGAGGGGGCAAAAAGGACAGGGAGCCGCAGCTGCAAATAGAAAAATACTCGTAATAATACAAAAAGAATTTCAACTAGACAAGGACACGCGGTTTTTTGGCCGGCAAAAAGAAGGAGATGAGCAGCGGACAAGTCTGTGGAGAATTCAGTCAATTTGTTGGGGGCTACAGAGAGAGAGAAAGAGAGAACTGGGGAAACGGTGTTTTTAAAATATATTTAAAGAAAAAAAGTAAAAAGCATCCTAATAACTAATTAATTAAATAATAGAGCAGGTTAAGAAAACAAGAATGAAAGTGTTAAAAGGTAATTAAGCTTTTAAAATCCAAGCTTTTTTTCGAGTACATTTAATTTACTCCTTGATTCTCTCAGCAAGTCCTGCTGCCTTTGCCCCCTTGAATTTTTTTTGGCTTGCCAACGCATTCTATTTGGAGATTTCAAGTGCAAGAGTCCTGCTGTAGTTTTTTTTTCCCTTTGTCCTGCTTGGCAATTATATTTTCTCACAGACACTTGCTTTATTTTAGCCGCTTTGGGCTACTGCGGTTACTGCCAGCAATTAGCAAGTTAGTAAAACGCGAAAAAGTGAATAAAATGAAGCTGAGGTAATCAGTCTCCAGACCCTAAGCCCCTGCAATTAGAATCGTAAGAATTGTCTAGACTCTGGACTAGAGATGCACAAAAGCCAAAGCCCCAAAAGTCCCGGAGACGTCTCGGATAATCTGAGGAAAAACTCCCTACTCAACTTACTGAGAATCTCTCCAGATGAGAACCAATTTCGGCGTCTGTCGTCCACTTGCAGCTTGACAAATGAACTCGGCCAGAGTTCGCCGGGAAATGGGAAATGGAAAATGGTATCTGGCGTGGGCGTGGGCGTTGCGGGGGAGCATCTTGTTTGCCAATCTAATAAACTGCTGACTGACCAGCGGGAAAAGCCCGGCCAAAGCCCGGGGAAAGCGATGCGAAAGCCAAGAGTCCAGCGAAGCGCATTCGGGCGGCATCAATTTTCAGTAGTTGTCCAGGACAACGACGACGACGCCGACGCTGACGACCAAATAATCATCAGCCGAGCATCGTCCTATTGAAAAATTGTGAAAAATCACAAGAGCAGAGGACACTCAAGCGGCCTTGAAATATTAAGACATTGACAAAAAATGAAGCACAGATCGGGGCGACTGGAGAGGGGTGGAAATGAATGTCTGACAGAAGCCCAGAGCGGAAAATTGACAAACTTCCCTTTTTTTCCAGTAGATGAAAGGCCAGCGATTACTTTGATAAATAATCAATATACAACTAAAGACTAAAGACCTAGATGAAACTTTAAGAGAGTCTAATCGAAGGATAGATATTTAAAAAATATATATTCCAATTCAATTAAGTTGAAAGTTTCCGCATATTCGAAATTGACCGAATTCCCATTCAACAAAATCAATTCCCATAAATCTAAAAGTTTCTCAACGGTCCAGGCCATTAAATCAAAATTGTCACATTCGAATTATGAGGAGATAAATTTAATTTACTGGTTTCCTTCTCTAAATAAACACTACGTACAGAAAGTTTATTTATTTAAGCAACAAATCAAATACAACAGTTTCCTGTGCCAAAAATATAAAGCTGTCTTCGATATTCCAATTATAAGATTTTTGAAATTAATTTGTTTCGGTTTTGAGGCGGGGAAGGAACTGCCAAGCAATTACGCAATAAGAGCCCCTCAGAGCTTAATAGTCCGGCAGCACATAACAATAACAATGAGCTAAATATATACACAAAATTTCGTGTCTCTCTGTCGGTGTGTCTGTGTGAAAATTACTTAACTTTTTTCAATGTTTACCTTTCACTTGGGTTGGCGCAAGCGTCTGAGAACCCCGGGTTCTTATTGGAAAATTGCCTAGGAAAAATATGCAAACATTTATTCGAAACGTTGATTTTATTTATGTTGTACCGCTCTCCACCGCCGCCGTCGTCCTGTCGCCTGCTCCTCTTGTCAAATATTACCATTTCGTATTTATTTATATTGGCAGCGTTTAAAGTTTGGCCACCTGCGGGCAGGAAAGCAGGAAGCAAATCCAGGACAAGAGTGGGAAAATCCAATATTAGCACAATTAGTGACGGTTGCTCGAGAGCAGAGAGGGGGGAACCCCTAGGAAGTTTTTCAAATAAAAATAAATTGATTTTGAGGCAGGCAAGCTGGGAAATTGATTGACTGAACTTTCACTACAGGTTAAGCTTTGAACTTCTGCCTTCTGATTCACGGGAAAAATGTCATAAAAACCATTTAACACTTGTGGATATTTTCTTATATTTATTAAAATAATTTTAACTTTAACCTTTCCAGACTCGACTTTCAACCGGAGCGCGGCATCTACGATCTGCAGATCAAGAATGTGTCCTATAATCGGGATAATGGCCGCTTCGAGTGCCGCATCAAGGCCAAGGGAACTGGTGCGGATGTCCACCAGGAGTTCCATAATCTCACAGTGCTAACCCCACCTCATCCACCCGTGATCTCGCCCGGCAACATTGCCGTGGCCACCGAGGACAAGCCCATGGAGCTTACCTGCAGCAGCATTGGCGGCTCCCCCGATCCCACCATAACGTACTTTTATATTTCCTTAATTGCATATTTTATTTAATTTTAATTGAATTTTTAAATGTATTTTATAGTTGGTATCGCGAGGGCTCCAACTCTCCCCTGCCAGCCACTGTTTTAAGGGGCGGCACCAAGGATCAGCCCACCAATGCCACCTTATCCATTACCCCGCGAAGGGAGGACGATGGTGCCAAGTACAAGTGTGTGGTCAGGAACAGGGCCATGAACGAGGGAAAGCGATTGGAGGCCACAGCCACTTTGAATGTTAACTGTGAGTACTTGATATTCTAATATTATTACCATGAAAAATATCTATATATGTGGCATAATCAGAGCGTAGGGAAAGGGAAATAAGCAATATTATAAAGATTGCATGAAGATAGATACATAATTAAAGGGAAATGAAAGTGATATAAAAGCTATTACCAGAGATTACTACAATAACAAAAGATTACTTATTAGAGACCTATAAAATCCCTTTGATATCTGTAATTCCAAGAGTAATGCTCTTCAATACATTGATCCACATTTGAAAGCTTCATTGAAGCAAACTCTATATAGGAAGGGGATCTCTACCCATCTTCCACTCCCATTCCCCTGATAATCTTCGCTATTACTCACATCAGCCTCTTGAGCATCATTAATAATTTCCACACAGACAGAGACTTGCCATGGAAAATAATTCACATAAATTACAACACTTGACCATTGCTAATTAGATACATTGGGGAGCGTCTCTGAAGTATGCATGGTTTTTATGGAGCGACTCCAGGCGGAGTCATCCATCCGCTGACCGACTGACTGACCTTCCTCCTCTCTCTCCGAATTGGGATCGCTTAATTTGCATGCTCGCCGGCAATTACAATTACCATTAGAGTTACAGTGCAACACCATATGAATATCTGAACATTAGCATAATGAAGGAGGGAGAGACAATGGCCAGTGCCAGAGCGTAACAACACCCGGCATTTAACCCCTGTTTTTCGCTCTTGCACATGACACATTTCGCTTAAACTATTTAGATGCAACACCGCAGCACAGCGGCAACTAACAGACAGCAACTAACACACCAGCGACTGGCAAATACACACACGACCAGCCAGCAATCCGCATAATCGCATATATCTTTTTAAAAAGCCAACAAAGCCAGGCACATAAATTACAAATGCTGACCTGAACCGACGCGACGACCTGCTGCTGACTGAACGCAAGTAATTAGAATAGAAATTTATGTGCCACTCGTCGTCCCTGGCCGTAAGTGTGGTTGCTGTTGTTGTTGCAACAAGTGGTGCTGTGCGTGTGTGTGCGTGTGTGTGCTGGTGTGCGCTTGTGTGTGACCTGCTAGCTGTTAACGCTGGCTATTAGGGCTAATCAAAAGGCAAATAAAGTGAAATATTGCCCCGGCCGCCATGGCGAAGCAATCGAGTGTTCTGGGCCTACCATTACCAACACCTATGCACTGAGACAAAACAATTAATAGAATTTGTTAAGATTTTCTATTTGAAAACGAAAATTATACATTAAAAATATTTTTGCAAGCCAATATAATGGAGTATTTATAGTTAAAGCTTGAATTGCTTCTCCAAAAGTATTACTTACATACATTTTTCATGCAGAAATTCTTCTTTTAGTATTATAAATAATTAAGTCACATTTTGAGGAAGTTTTTATATATTCCAGTGATTTGATTTATCTTTTGTTTTATTTATTCATTATCTAAAAGCTGTTCTCCAGTTTTTAAGCTGCTTTTCTCTACCTGTTCTTCTGGCTTTATAGCCTTAGTCCTACCTTTAGCCATGGCTATCAACTGTGTAATTAATTCAAAAGCCAGCGCACACATTCAGCAGAGGCGGCTATGTAATGGCCATAGAATGCTGGTTAGTATAAGTATTAGAGCCAGTATTAGTAGTGGGCAGAATACTGGGCTAATTGTGCACTTCAAGCTGAGAGGGAAAGTGAGAAAAATAACTAAGAAGAGAGGTATTAGGTAACTAATATAAGAAAAGATCAATAAGGAGAGCATAAATATTAACCAGTCTAGGCAGCGTACATTAATAATAAACTTAAAGTTAATTGAAATATGTGTACTATATATCCTAGGGTATTTTCCCTATTAAGCACATTAAGCCACACATAATGCCCACATTCTATGTAGATCAAAGCAAACAACTCCGGGACATTTCCCTCAATCTGCCGCGAGCAATTAATTGTGTATTGTAAACAAAAACAACACCGACTGGGACTGTAGTGCATTAAAGCCATAGCCGCCAACGTCGTCGCACATGTCGTATGAGTAATGCCCACGTAACTGAGCCAAAAACAACACCGATACAAGCTGGGCATAAATATACTTATATATTTATTGACCCAATGCTAATTAACCGCCTCTTCAAACAACAGCCACGCAAAACTGCACTGCAATGGGCCACGCCCACTTAATATAGATTGGAACCAATCGAGGCGGCATTTGAAAAATACAGCGTGTATTTACTATATAAGCAGGAATGTCTGAATGTGTGAGAGTGTTGTGCGGAATATAGGTCGGCGCTTGCGGTTTAATTAGCTGGCCTCAGGGCCACGCCCACCGCCGCCCACGTTTGCATAGATCAAATTCATGATGTTTATCTAACATGTGTAGTCAGTCGGCAAAAACAAAAATGTTTAATTAGGAAAAATATTAGATACAGCAAAAAGTGTGGTGAGACACAAAAAAAAAAGAAACCAGCGAAACCGCAAAGTAAATTTCGAGGGATTTGCAATTGTAAATGTTTATTCATTGCTCACAGCTTGGATTTATAGGCTGATATAGGCCAGTCTAGGAAAAGTTGTATTAAACTGCCAGAAAAGGGGTAATTGCAGGAAAAATAAGGTTGGAAAAACTAGGAACGGGCCAAGAACAAACAAATCGGGACAGTAAACGAAGGGAAATCTATATATAAGTATATGAGAGAACTCTGATTGTGGCCAAGGATTTTCCACTTGCGGTCACACGTTCCCTAGCCCCCGCTCCCTCCTTGGCAACCCGGCGTTTTCCGCTTCCACCTCCGGTCTCTTCGGGTTGGGTTTCCTTTGCCCATTTCCCCTGCCCCTTTCCAGTGCTTCAGTAATGCGTTTTTAAGCAAGCAGGGAGAGGGAGAGAGAGAGTGACCCCGGAGTAGATCAAACAGGGAAATGATGTCCTGTCTGTGTCCTCTTCCTTTTGCCAGCCTTCAGGCATTTTGCTGCGGTTGCTGCGGGCCAGAAATCCACCATGTGGCGGTGAGAAGTGCAGAGAAAAGGACTCTCGGGAATAGTAGTTGTGAGATGTTGGTCCCATACTGAAAAAAACAGCAAGGATATTGTGATAATAATACTAATTTTTAAACACATATATGTATTATGTTATTATTAATTTTTGTAACGGGTTTTGAGTCTGTCTTGTACTTTTTACATACCAAATATTATTTAAATAGTTTCTTCATTATTTTTCCCTGTGCAGACTCTGCAAGCAGACAGATATGGGTCCCTCTCCGGGTTTTGTTTGTTTAGCCAACAGTTTGAGCTCTGAAATTAAATCCAAAACAATTTAATTGAAATCAACACAGAGGAAAAACGAGGCAGGGGATCCTGGCTGTTGTTATCCTTTCTTTCACTTTGATTTACGTAGGGTAATAAAAATTCACTTTTCTCTGGTTTCTCCTGGCCCTGTCTCTGGCCCCATTGACACCTATAAATTAATCAGAAAATGAGCCACGTTCTTGGCCTAATCTCCAGTAATAACTCATTGCCAAATGGCCGGCAATAAATCGCAGCGAAAAGCAGTGGAAATTGTCGCGCTAATAACCGCAAAATGACAAAATTGCCACGAAAAATCAACGATGGCAATAATTTCAAATTTCATCCTTTTTCTGGCTGGGAGGAGAGCCAAAAACGAAACGAAAAGTCAAGTTTAATCTGGCTAAGGCTCTAATGTATTGCCTTTGGCCCGAAGGGTCGTCGCTTCTTTCCCTTTTCGCGTCCGGCTGATGAAGCCAATCGGATCCCGAGAGGAGAGGAAATTGTGCAGGGGAAAGGCGGAAAGGAAAGCGAGCTTGAGTTTTTCACCTGCGGAAAGTAGGCAAGCAACAGACAGCTGCTTTCCAGGGATAACTCTGCAGGACCCCCAACAGGAACATGAACGGGATAGGATAGGAGTGTAGGAGTGTAGGGATAGGGGCAGGACTACGGCTTTGTTTTTTGATTCTAAGCTGACAAGGCGGAGGGGCAAATCTCGCTCGAGCTTTATATACGAGTATTTTTTATTATTTCTGTTGCTGCTGCCGCTCCTGTCAAATCTTTGTCCCCAGCACGAAAACCGCTTAAGTTTGTTGGCGGCTTAGCGCCTTAAAAGACAAAAAAAAATGTATATATGCAGAATTAGGGAGAAATGTTCAGTCGATTCACATTTTTGTAGGAGAAGGTTAAAAAGGGCTTGGAAATAAAATAGGATGCCTATTAGGAGAGCCAGCTCAGCCAAGAAATCTCAGTCGGAATGGAATTAAAAGTGTTTAAAGTCTTTCAAGAAATGTTTGGGAATTTTATTAGCATAAAGGAAATAAATTTAAATTGATAATCTTTCCAATTCTCGGAGAAGCATACTTATATTTGCCACAGTTTGAAATCTGAATCGTTCTTTACTTTTTTTTTTCATAAATTCATATTCATATTATTTCCTTTTCTTCTGTATTTGTTGTTAAATTATCCACATTTTCCCATTACCGTCACCTTAATTCGATACCAGCAATGTAATTACATTTTTACGAACTTTCCCCAATTGCGCTCAGGTTTCGTTTGGCCGAGAAGATTTTCATGTAAGTTGAGACGGCTTAATGAAGATTCCGTTTTAAAAATCATAATTAAGAGATGCTCGCTGCCAGGCATCAACCAGCCAAGCTCAGGAACTCAATTTATCCCTCTCCGTTTTTTTTTTTTTTTTTTTTTTTTATTCTCCCGGCCTCCCCGGGGTCCATCATTTTCCATAGTTTAATGTCGGGCAATTAACTTTTGTCTGGTCCCCCCGAGAAGAGGCAGACAGAGACAGCGCACAGGCAATGAGGACCCATTTAAGGAGTGAGAAAAGTGGGGAAAATCGGAGCTCCAGCGAGGGGAGTAGGCCTGTCACATGACCTGCCAGTCAGCGATGAGATCATGCATAAAAAAGCCCAAGGAAAGCCGGAGGGGCGAAGTACCACCAGGCCGAAGCGAACCAGAGCGAACCGAAGCACGTCCTCAAATGGAAATGGAAATGTTAAATGTAAATGCGGCATATGGAAAAACGGGAAACGACCTTGCTCTGTGTTTGGGCCTTAACACCCCGAGTGGGTGGGGCCTGGGCGCGATGGCTAAGGGATTGGCAGGGGGACGGGGGCTAGTAGATTGGTAGATTGTCACAGGCAAATAGGCGGGACAACATGAAAATCAACCAAGCAAATGCCAATACACATGCAACGCAGGAAAGAAGCTGCTAGTACAACAGAGAGAGAAAAATAACTACTAAATAAATATTTAAAGTCAAGCAGTGTGACCAAAGCAACGATTGCAGCACGCTGGCAGCAGCATGGCCACACTGGATGTGAATTTCTATTAATAGAATTGATCAAGTCGATCTAGGATAGCTTGATTGAACTATTTTTCTCTCAGGAAATTATAAAGAATTAAATTAGAAAAATTCTTTTAAAACTAACTACTAAAATAAGTCCAAGTAAATGCATAATATTAGAAAATCATTAGAGGTTACCTTTCGTAAGGCCTTTTATTTGCGTGTACAAATAGAAATGGACGTGGAGCAGCCGGCAGAGGATGTTGCGGCTGTGGCATTCAAGGATTCGAGGCTTAACATGGCGTAAACACAAAAGCCTCTAAAGGCATCAACTGCGGCATATAAAGTGGCATTACACATAGAGTAGAGGACCAGCAAGCCAGACCGAACAAAAAAAACCATAGCAGAAGTAAATACACACACACACAGAAAATAAACGCAAACATGTCCTTTGGCAGGAAGTGCCGCAAAGACAAAAAGAGATTGTCGAGTGGCATCGTCGACGCATTAAATTGAAGATGATGATGATAATGCGCCAGATAAGTCTGAGGTCTGGGCCGGAGGTCCGTGGGGTCATAGGTAACAGCCAACTTAGCGTCGATAAATGGGAGTCGAGGGGGCGGAAAGGTCGGTCCACAGTCCTCGGTCGTCTGCAACAAGCCATGAAAAGGAGGGAAACTCTGAAAAAGCGCCACAGGATAACATCTGCCATTTGCGGCCAGGACGAAAGATGAGACAATGCCGCAGGAGGCAGGGACAGGGACAGGAACCGGAGGACATGTGGATGTTGGGTACTATTTACTTGGCATTAAGCAAACTTCAAATAAAAAGGATAACGAGCGCATTGCGAGACACGCAGGCAACTCAAAATGCCACTGGAACTGGCTCAACAATAACAGCGTACCGAAAAAAAACAGAAACGAACAACGACACGGAGAAAAAGGAGCAATCAGGGGGGCCAAGTGGGGAAATGGGGGAAAACAAAAGCTGAGTGACATTCCCCAAGTTGAGGAAATTGTGGATACTTCGAGGGACAGAGAGACAAAAGGCTGCCGTCATGAAAGGCACGACAATTGCACACAATTTTCATTTATTGTTTGGCTACACATTTGGCCACATTATGTCAGACATGCCCCCGCCCCAGAATCCTTTTTTCTCCTCCACAAATAATCGTGCAATGCTCTTCCGTCCCTCAAAAGAAAACAAGAAAAAACCTTAAAGAGGAAAACAGGACGTTCGCCCAACTACACGCTTCGGACACACATATCCTTAGCCGTCCAGAAAAAATAAGAATATCCCGAGAACGGAAACCCAAAATGCCGCCTCACATTTCGACGCATCATTTCCATTTCTCTCGATTTTGCGTGTTGAGGTCACTTTGGGTTTTCCTCGGTTGGGCAAGGGCTGTGAAATCGGGTTTCCCTTACAGATTTCAGTGGGCTTGGGGCCTGGAGGGGTTAAGGTTTCGGTTTCAGTTTGGGTTTGGGGTTAAGAAGTTGGCTAAGGTTGCCTGCGTGCGGTTTCTTCGTCCAGAAGCATGAAATGTTTTCTTTGTTTAACATTTGAGGCGATTGAAATTAGAGATTTATGTAAAGGCAAAGACAACATTCCTTGGGGTCAGAATGCTTTAAAAAAATATAAGGAATGCATATAAGGGAAGAGAAAAGCAAGAATTCAGACACATTGTTTGGGAATGTGTGAATTTTCAAAGGGAAAAGATCTCTGGTGCAGGGATTCAAAAATCGGAAATAGTTTAGTGTATTTATGAGGGTGTATATGCTATTTGCTGATGATAAGTACTATTAATAATTAAATGCCTAATGGCAAATAATTTACCTGTTCTACAGACTACTTTACACTCTTTATAAAAGTAAAACAATAACAAATAAACACAAAAACATTTTAATATTGGGTTAAAAGTATTTAAACACATGATGTGTTTACCTGACGTCGATAATACAGGACAATAAATATGAAAAACCCTTTCCTTTCGCGATAAACATGTACCGCCATATAGCACGGACAACAACTGAACAAATAGGAAAAGCATAAAGCCCTCGGAACAGGGAAAACATTTCAATTTCCACGCAAACGCATCTTTCGCTGCGGGCTCCTGTTATGTTCTGTTCTGTTTTATTCGAGGCTCGCTTTCTGTTCGATGATATGCCAAACGACCAACACAAACTTTGCATTGTTAGTCACGATGATGATGGCGATATATATCTCCTGCCCCCCATATCATCAGGTCCTATTGTTGCCATACATACATACGTACTGCGATGATGATGAAGGGAATGGTGATGATGTCAACAGTGCAAACAGCACGCGTCGCTGGTCGGCTGCTTCCTGGGGTTAAGGGGGCTGCTCTTTAGGGGGTTAAGGGGGGCGGACAATGACTCGGCATTGTTTCAATGGACTGGAAAACGAACTCTACACAAGACCCGACCCAATGATCATTATATGCATACATATGAGCTGCTAATTAAAGTAAATGTTGCGATTCAATGGAACGCGTTCAGAAACTAGCAGGGCAAACTAGAGAAAACACACATCCGAAAACACACACACACACACAGGCACGCACACACCCGTAAACATGTCAATAATATTCAAAATTGAAATGTCAAAATGCTAATTTTGCACATTTGTTTGACTTTTGCAGTATAGAGAGGCAGGTACACATGGGAAAATGTTTGAGTATTTGTTTGTATTTATTTTCTTTATTTGTTTAGAATCTTTCTTTTTTCTTTCTTTGTTCCCAAAACAAAAAAATCTATAAAAAAAAACTCCAGATATTTCCAAATATGGCTTATTTATTTACATTCAAGTACAATTAAAAATTCTTAGGCGTACAATTCTTATAAAAAATTAATCAAGCTTAGTAAATAAAGTGGATGTAGTTACTTGGCGACAATTTTTTATCCAGGAAACAATAAGATCATGCGATATAAAGCTAGTTAAATACCTATTAGATACGATAATTATACTTAAGTCAATCCAGTAGATTTTTGGACAAAATAAAATAAAAATAAATAAATAAATACTAAATAAAATTCGGGTAATAAAAAATGTTTACGACCCAAAAATGCATATACTTCTAGGTTTTCTTGATAGCATAGTTAAGCCAAAAATGGAATGACAGCCAAATCTCGTACATATTCCGATTCTCCGTTAAAATCCTAACTATTTAAGAATAAAATATTGAAAAAAGCCGGAAAAAAATTTTTGGGCAATTTTTCAAAATTTTATAAGGGGTTACATCATTAAAATTGTTAAAAATTGAAAAAAAAATGTAATTTCTTTTATTTTTTAAGTGGGTATGCAGATTAATTAACCAAATAAAATCCAACATAAAAACGCTTTCCGATTTGAAATTAAGGCTGTTTTGGCCAAGTTATGGTTATTTGATTTGTCAAAAAATTAGGATATAAAAATTACGATTTAAGGACCCAAATATCCGGTCTTCTGGAGAGCATAATTTGGCCAAAAATGAAATGTCAGTTAAATGCCGTTTATATTCCGATTCGTCGTTAAAATCTTAATTATTTAAGAATAAAATATTTAAAAAAGCAGGAAAAAAATTTTTGGCCAATTTTTCAAAATTTGATAAGGGGTTACATCATTAAAATTGTCAAAAATTGGCAAAAAATTAATTTTCTCAAATTTCTAAAATTGATGTGCAGATTAATTAACCAAATAAAAACTAACACAGAACTGCTTTCCGAATTGAATTTAAGGCAGTTTTGACATTGTTATGAATATTTTTAACATTGGCTTGTCCTACAAATTAGGATATAAAAAACTACCGATTTAAGGACCGAAAAATTCGTATATATGATGTCTTCTGGAGAGAATATCATGGCCAAAAATGGGTTGACAGCCAAGTGCCGCATATCTTTCGATTCGCCACTAAAATCTTATTTAATTAAGCAATGATGTTTTTCTTAACTCTGATTTGTTCAATAAATAAGGGTAAAAAACTACCGATTTAAGGACCCAAAAATTCGTATATATGATGTCTTCTGGAGAGCATATTATGGCCAAAAATGGGTTGACAGTCAAATGCCGTATATATTTCGATTCGTCATTAAAATCTGAATTACTTAGGAATAAAATATTGAAAAACAAAGAAAAAAATTTTTATCGATTTTTGAAAATTTTATAAGGGGTTACATCATTAAAATTGTCAAAAAAATTTATTTTCCTTAAATTTTTAAATTGAATATGCAGATTAATTAACCAAATAAGAACTAGCATAGAAAAGCTTTCCGAATTAAAATTAAGGCTGTTTTGGCTTAGTTATGGCTTTTTTAACTCTGACTTGTCCAAAAAAATTAGGGTAAAGCAGTATGTCGCTGAATTTGTACTTGGGAATTTTAGGTGCCCTCTCCGCACTAATTTTTTTCGCTTAATGTTGGCAGACCTCGCTGGTCAAGTGTGCTTTTATGGCCTTGTTATAGTTGTGAAAATGTATTTATTATTTTTAGCAGTGTAAGCCTCCCGTTTCCCTTTCCATTTCCTCTGCAGCTCTCATCTCTATTCCTGTCTCAGAGTGAACGAGAGAATGCAATGCAATTTGCGCAATGTGTGCAAATTTGCACAAGCCGCACCGAAAATTTTATTTACAAAATTTTCGTGCCAAATTTTGACTTTTGCCAGACGCACAACACACAACCCACAAGCCCCACCAACCCAGGGCGAAAAATTGGGGCTGTGAAATGCAGGGAATTCATGGAATGCCGTCAGTTCTTCTCGGCTGCAGCTGCCTGCCGTCCAAATATTTTTCCACTGACTGACTAATGAATTGAGCAGTGGGACCCGAAACGAGCCCAGCCGATGATGATCAGCTTGCAAATTGTGACCCCTCCAAATTTGCCAGTTTTGCCATTTTTTCCCCCTCACTCTTGAGGGTAATATTTCTGATGCGATGTGACGACTGCTGCGGTTGAATGATGGTCCTGAAAAAAGGGAATTTCCAAAAATGCAAACTAGGAGCCGCTGGGAAGGCATCATTATGCACATCTCACATAAAACCCTTGAAATTCGGCAGAAGTTTTCAAGTCAATGAATGCAAATATTATACATCTTTAGCAAAATGCGGAAAGTGCACAAAAATATATATAAAATGGGTAATGAAAACCAATATTTAAGGCCAATCAAGTTGATCCCAAACAATTGACGGAATCGTCTGTATGACACGACCCTCACTGATAAACCCCAAGAGCAATTGGACAAAGGATGCCCACAGAAAAATTTCCATAGCCAGGACATATCAATAGGGCACTGCCAAAAAGAACAGTCAATACTTTTTAAGCTCCTAAGCCACGGCCACCAAATACATCTAAGGGATTGCTACCGCCAGGAAAAAGTTTCCCGAAAAAACAAAAACTAATACCGCCGAGTAGCAACACAAAACTGAATCAGAGATATTTCCGTTTCCAATTCAAAACTATGCAGTGAAACTCAACCAAACAATTGTAGTCCGATAGTCCGATTTAGTTGTTTATTTTTTTTCCTATATCTGTTTTTTACAAAACAAAAAGATCTACCGCCCCCTTAGGAACTCGATTTGAATCGATTGCGCATTTTTATGTTCTGGTTACATTGGTTTCCGTGTAAATTAAATTGTAAACTTAACCAGAAATATGGATTGCTTTTGTTTTTGCTGAAATTAGTTCATGAATTGCATTTTAATTACATTTTTGCACATTTTCTGTCGGCCTCGAACATTTTGTTAGCTAATTAAACGTTTGTTTTTTCCCTTTTGGGTGCATTTTATACATTTCTATTTAACTAATTTGTTAAAACCAGGAAATTCTAAATATTTCCCTAAGGGCTAATATCGAATTTTAATTTATATTTTACACTTAAGTCTCTTTGCCAACACATTGTTGTGGTTTTCCCAGCTGCCGGGAAGTAGAATGGCAAAATATTTACAGGCATATCAATGTTCACATATAAATTTATTATGCCTGTAAAAGAATTGCAAGCCAGGAATTTGTTGGTGGGGCAGCAAGCTGGCTGGCAAGCGGCAGAATGTGGCATAACATTGGAGAAGTAAAGTTTTTAGGGCACACATGTTGCTTGGGGCAAGAGTTGCAGGCGAGTTTTTTGGCTAAAACTTATAGTGAAGTTGGGATACCCTAGCAAGAGATTGTTTAAAGAGAGAGATACTCATATAAAACTAAAGACAATATTTCCTAAAATTAGTTTAAAAAGAGCTTAGTTAGCTTAGCTTATTTACAGTAACTCCACAACACAGTAATATTATAAATACATAAAATATGAAATACTTCCTGCGCTCTTTCCTTAGCCTTCGATTTCTTGAACTTGGAAAAAACTCTGCCATAAATCTGCCACTCCCACAACTTCCTTCAAGTTCCCCTGAGTTAGAGAGGCCATAAATCATCATTATCAGGGCCAGTAGTAACTCCAAGGATAATACTCCGCCAAAGTTAGTAGAGTGCATAGCAATTGACAGCCAGTTCTTGGAGGTTCCTTCGGCTTCTGCGGTGGCGTGTGTGCTTCGCATATATCTGCAAGTGGGAAAAGCAGTAAACGAAAGTATGAAAAATCTGCAGGCAAATAAAGCCAGCAAATGTGGCAGAACGAACTGCAAAACTATCGAAGGCGGTGGGGGGCTGGGAAAACCAGGGCAGGAAAAGCCAAAAAGAGCGCAAAATGGAATAAATAAATACAGGAAAAAAGGGAAAAATATAAGAAAAACGCACAGAATACGTACGCCAAGTGCTGACCAAATGGAACAACTTACAAAAGCTAAAATGGCAAGCAACCACACCGCATGCTGGATACCAACAACAACTGGCAACGGCCAACTGGCAGCAATATGAACAACAATCTTGAATATTGCACGTTTACATATGTAGATACATTTCCTGCAGCCAGAGTGCAGATGCAGATGCTCCTGTTGCCAGCAATGGAGAGCGCAACTGGAACTGCCTGCCGGAGTTCAACTCAGCTGGAACTGAAACTGAAACTGAAACTGAACTGAACTGAAACTGAACTGTGCGACTGAACTGAACTGAACGGAAAGAAATAGCTTGAAAAAATCTAGTTAAATGCACAGCAAGAAATGACAGAGTCGCGAATAAATGCGAATCAGTGTAATATCAAAAAAAGATATATTATGTTATCTGGGAAGACAGTTTATAAGAAATTAGGTTTGAAAAACTATTAAAAATGTGTCTAAAAGTATGCCATAGTTTATTTTATCCTGGGCAGCAAGAGCTACCAATTATGTAGCATGCTTTTAGGCCCTTTCTTTGAAGATTTGAAAGTTCTTAATATAAATTAAATGATTTCGTTTATTCCCTCTACATAATTCCCTAAAAAATTAATTATTAATTAGAATTATGATACAGTCAAAGGGCTTAAATCCTCTACTCCCCTTTTGAAGTATTTTCATTGACTCAAATATGCTGTTTAGAATTTTATTCTTTCACTGTATAAACACGTGGCTGCCACTGCTGGTTAATTTACTATTTTTATTTACATTTCGCCTGCTGCTGCTGCCGCTGCTGCTCCTCCTGCTTCTGCTGGGGAAAAAATCGCAAAAGGGGCTAGAAGTTTAGAAGTTGGGGTCTTCTAACGAGGGCCCAGGCATTGTTTACATTTAGTGCAGCTTCAACTTAACTTGCAGCAACAAATAGTCGCCGTACGTTTGGCGGGACAAGAACCATGCTCGACTGTGGCGGCAATTGCAGCTGACGCGTGGCCCCGGGGCCAGAGGCAAACGGCAGAATCGGTGGCGAAACTTTGGCTTCGGATCTGCCCGCCGGGCTCCCATAACAAAAACAGCAACTACTGCCACGGCTGCTACATCAGCTGCACGTTAGGAATAGCAAAAGCAACAGGAGCAGCAGCAGCTCCAGCTTCAGCAGGAACCCAGCACCAGCACCAGTGTTCAGTGTTCAGTGTGTTTTTGTAGCCGGCATTTTGTCCCCAGAGGGTTAAGTTCTTGCTTTTACACACACACAACACAGTGATGCTGAAACGCCCCGAGTTATGCAACACAAATGGCACAACAGCAACAGAAATAGGAGCAACAACAGCAGCAGCAGCAGCAGCTGCTGCCGAGTGCAATCATGACCAACTGAAAACCAGAAAAATCATTGGCAAAATATGAGAAAAGAACTGGAGGCGAAAAAGCTAACAAAATATAGGTTCTTCATAGAAAAAAACAGGGATAAAGTAAAGGGTAGAGAGTAAGGGGAAGTGGGTCGAGTTCTTGGAAAAATAATCTAAAAAAAATGTTGCAGTGCTGACTTTTATAATTAAGGGAACTAGGAAATGTCACTAAGTAATATAATATTAGGAGAAACTAATAAATATACTTTAATAGGAAGAATATCTTTGAAAATAACTGAGATAAAAATAAATAGTAGTTAAATAGTTGGAAGTCTGCTTCCTCAACCAAAGAAATATTCATACCAATTAGTAATTGCTGAATTATTTAATATTAAAGGCAAATACATGAACTAGAAATTATAATCCTCATTGCTCAATAAATCTCTAAGCTTCCTGCTCCCAGCAATCCCAATGCCTGGAGATGCTAATCTCCCCGCCTGGCTAACCTGGCCCACGTGCTCCAATTAAGCCCTAATCTCTGCTTTATTTTAACCCCTGGTCCCAGCCCTATTTATAACTGGAACTAGTAGCTGGGGAAGCACACAAATACCACCCTGGATTGTCCTGGCAACATATCTGTTGCCAGACAGTAGTCGCAACCTCTTAAACCTTATTTCTGTGTGGCTCAAACCTAGCTTCCTGTCGGCCAGAAAACTTTTCCATCCCACACACGCACACACACCTAGAGAACTAGAAGAGGCCTTTACAGACACCTCTCAGTTAGATGGAAGGAAATTAAAGTATGTGTGTGGCTGGCAGCTGGATTTCCATTTCCGCCCCAAAATGCATTTTCTTGGACGCAACAAAGGCAGCTAAAATCCGTTCAAATTAACTAAATATTTACAGAAGCAATGAAATTGTCTGTCTGGGGTTATTTTTTTTTCTAGTTCCGCATCGAGTGCAGTAGCAGCAAATTAATTTAACATAAAATTAAATGAAACGAAACGAAATGCAAGGCTGGGCAAGCTGCTGCAGGACCTCGGCTTCCGTCGGGTCCAAGGACAGCATTAAGAGCAAAGTTTTGCTCGCTGGTTCCTTGGCTTTCTGGCCCGTTTTTTATGTCTTGCCTCTTTGTCATCGGCCCCAAATGAATTTAATTATTTAGGTCAAAAGACGGGGCAATGTCGTGCCAGTCGCCAGGACAATGCCACTTTTCTCCGCTTTTATTTTTCTCTTTTTTTGCATTAGTGAGGGAATCGAGTTTATTATGGGGCAAGGTTATCACTCGATGGGGGTTCCCCCGATTTCTTCTACTCCCCATTCTGCTCTCCTTAATTTCCTACTCGACCAGCACGTTTCTGCGGGGCAAACTTTTGGTTCCTTTTTTGTTTCTACTTTCCTTATTTGCTTTTCTGTTCGCAAGTAATTCCACCTAGCGCCTAATTCTCGGCTACAAATTTTCCGCAGTCTTTTCATGTTGCTTTCCAACATTTTCACCAGAGAAAGTTAAACAAAGCAGGCTGCCTGCTGCAGTGGCTCCCAATGTTTCCATCATCCACGGGCCGAGTTGGTATCGGGATCATCGCCGCCTTCTAGCTGGAAAATTACGCCATTCAAAAATTTGCTTTTCGTGTTCTGCTCGAGTTCAGCTGTGGGTGTGTGTGTTAAAGTTTCTTTTTTTTTACATTGCCAAGGGTTGTGCAAATCGCTTGGCCCATTTAATTGAATACTCTAAGGGAAAAGGGGTTAAGGCCCACAAAAACAGAGAGTTTAGAAGAGAACTTCAAGTAATTAGTTCATTGAACTTGAAAGCAGCAGGAAATTATAGCCGAAGAGTGACTTAAATCTTATAATTTTAGTATTTCAATATACAAAAACTTTAAAACACAATTAAAGTATTTAAATTTTATGCTGAAACCATTTTAATTTGTGTAAATATTCTTTGAAGCATTTTTTGGAGCCCCACAAGGGTATTCCTAGACCAAAGGGACTCCCCCTAAGAGCCTCAGAATTTTTTCGCCAGCCTATCCCAGTACTTTTGTTTACTTTTCCTTGCCCCTATTTTCTTTTTTTTTTTTGGTATTTTGTTGTTGCGCGTCAAGTAAATAAATAAAAGCAAAAGTTTTTGGCCCCGACAGTTACTTTTGGCCGGGGCTACTGCCATTTTCCCCCTGCTGGGCGTGTAGAGGCGGGGGAGGCCAGAGGCAGAGCGGGTAATGCCAACACTAATGACATCGTTTGTGGGATCCCTCCTCGCGCTTTTCTCTCCAAAATCTCCATATGTGTGTGTGTGTGCCCGGAAAACTTTGTCAATAATTTTGCTGCCTATTTAAAGCAGCCTCCCAGAGCTTCTCCCATTTTCCATTTGGCAGCTCCTTTTTGTTCTGTTGTTGTTTACCATTAAAATTCCAAACAGACAATTTACAAAAATTTGTGTTGTTTAAATAGCGAGGCAGCGTTTTTGTTGCTGTTGGCCCAGCCTTTTAAATTAATTTGGGGCAGCTTTGATTGCGTCTGTTTTCTCTCGACTCCACACGGAGGTGAGGAGATGCCGAAATTGTTTATGCCTGGAACATGTGGAAGCCCATAAAATTAGTTTCTAGAAAGCAGGAAAAAGTTGAAAAAAGTTCCCATTGATTTGCCACCAATTGTGTGCCATAAAAATAAACTGAAAAGCTGGAAAAGCTGGACAGAAGACGAAGATGAGGTGGCTGGAAGGGGCTCCAATTATGGGTGTTGTGTTTGTTCATTTGTATCTCGCCGCTGCACAGATACATCTGTTTGTTTACACGTTCATTTGCAGTTCGGTAGTCTCCAGTCCATAGTCTAGTTTATCAATATGTTTTTCAGCTCCCCCCCGGGGGGAATTCGGGAGCTGGAGCTCCATAAAACTCATGCTCGGCGGCATTTATTAAATCTTTTACTTGATTTTTCTCAGCCATATTCCGCTCTCTCTGGCTTCTGTGTTTTTGACCAAACATTTGCTTCGGTCGACACAATTTGATTCCATTTTATGGCCAGCCATTGTCAGCTGTATATATATATAAATATATAAGTATATTTATACGTATCTGTGGGCTGCTGTATCCGTATCTGGCATCTGCATGTGTGTGGCCAATAAAATTTTTAGTACAATAAACATTTGTCCGTTTATCAGTTGGTTTTGCTCTCTTATGGCCTTTTGTATTATTTTTCTTTTAAAGCTTTTTGCACTTTTAATTTGAGAGAAAACCGGAGAGTAGAACCCAAAGAATTCCTAGAGATTTTCCTTTGAAAATGACACAGAAACCTGAAACAACAAGAGCCTTAAATTTTTGTTGCCTAGAAAATTGTACGTATTTGTGTATCTTTATATCTCTAGTATATGGCCCTTGCTCTCGCTTTGATCCGCGTCCGTGATCACTTTAAACTGGCAGCAGTCTTGGATAACTCATGAGTGTATTTTGTTTTTATGTTTTTGCTTTTTCAGGCACGTTTTTGAGTTTCTGTGTGCTTTATGGCCCGTTCGGATATCTGTTCGGGGTTTGGGCACGTTCGGATGAATGAGATCCATTTGCGCACTTAGAGATACAAGTGTAGTGAGAGTACCTTTTAATGGGTCATAATTCTGATGGGTTATTACCTTCCACTGAAGATGATCAATATGTACCATAAGTATTAGTGGAAACTAACCACATCTGGAGCTTCCTCTGCAGCTGAAAAATATCTTTTTATGGAGTATCTTGCCATGTATATTCACAGCTTCCAAGTAACAGCTCCGCTTTTTTTCCTCAGTTTCCTCGGAAACAGTTCTTATCTCCGAAACTGGTTTCAAGCTGTTCAATTAAATGATTTTCTTGTTAGCCGACTTAATGTGCCTGCTAAATACTGTCCACCAACTCGGACGGACTTCTGGTGAGGACTGCAGAGGGGTGGAGTGGTTGTTTATTTGTCTCCGTTGAATATGTCTTCCTGTAATTTATGAGCACTAGCCAGAGCTAGTTTCCTTTGCTATTTGCTATTCTGGTTTTCTGTTTTTCTTTTTTTTTCCCATTTTTTCTCATCTCCTCGGCTGAGCCTGGGCCGCAGTTGTTTTAGTTTATGCGCTCAATTTAGTAACTAGTTAGCCAGAAATGGTACTGCTGGTCACTCTGCCCCACACACACACACACACACACACGCACACACAGGCCCCGAAAACCACTCACCATCGGGGGCAGAGGGGGAAACCAAACAAGAAACTAATAAAAAGCCAAGGCAGAAACCACAAGAGCTCATAGCTCAAATGCGCTGACAGCAGGCACGAGTTATGCGTACGTATCTCCACTCCAACTCCAAGACCAGGGAGAGCGGGGAATATCGGAGACGGCGGAGGAGGAGGAGGAGCTGGAGTAGGTAGAACTATGCGGAGCTTTTCCAACTAAATGCTATAAAAATTCTTGACTTAATAGCAAAACAAGACAGGGAACAAGCGTATCTAAGCGAGTGTGTGTCTGCACAGCGATACAGAAGCGGTGAGAATAATACGAATTTTGAAAGTAAAATAAAGAAATTAGTATATTAAAATTAATATGAGATATAAGAATTAAGTAATAAATATATGAAATTCGGAAATCGAACCCTATTAGCTCAAAAATCTTGGCCATAACTATTATTTCGACCGCAGCTGTTGGCTGATGTGTGTGTGTGTCCCTGATGGAGAAGAACCCGTGTAGGGCCACTAAAGAAAACTAACAAGTTACAAAAGCAAACCATCTGGCCAGCGATGGCAAAGATGGCCAAGATGGCAGAGAGCGGCTAGAATGGAAGAGCAGCTGGAGAAGCTGCGGAAAGCAGTTGGAGGAGCTCATGCTGGATCCACATCCATATGTAGCAGCTTGGAAACAGGAAAAACTTGAAAGGCCAAGAAAAACATTTAGTAGATGATGAAAATCATGGCAACATCAACTCGGAGACGCCACACAACTGAGGAAACCAAAGGAAGGATTTTAGGAGAGGGGGAAATAACTCTGTGATTGGAACAGAAAACCACTCTCGATGGGTCAATAGCATTTTAAGGCACTTCCCTAGCCCTTGTTTAAGCGTTAATTGTTCTGGTTAGCAAAGCCCCGGGTGAAATAATATATAAACTTAATTTGGGATGACTCGAGTGACCTTTGAGTCACTTTCCAAACTTAAATTGTAGCCGTAATTGCATAAACTCTTCCCTACTTGCTGGCTTCTAGCAAATTTATGGTATCTGCTGGAGAAGAATTTGTGTATCTTTTTAAACTTAACATTCATTAGTTACGAATGGAAAAGGCCCAGGGAGGAGCGGCCAAAAAAAGGGAGAAAACATGAAGAGGAGCAGGATAAGTCCTAGTCGCCTTATCATTTATCTTGGACCTCGGGCCAAATGTTTTCTGGCCTGCCAATTTCGCGTGTCTTGAATGAATGGATTGGTGGTGGCCCCAGGGTCGGGGTTGGGGCTGGAAAATAGGGAAAACTGCGAGGGACGGACGGACGAGTTGTTCATTCGGTTTTCCGTTTTTCGTTTTTGGTTTTGGTTTGGTTTTGTGCTTCTTGGTCATATCAAATCGGTCTTGCTTGGCTCTTGGCTCCTTCTCGCTTTTCCTTGCCTTGCCTTTGCTGGCCTGGTCGTCTTGGCTTTTGTGGCCTGTGGCTCAGCGCGTGCCTTCCTCAATTTTCCCGCCGCGTTTTTCAACCGCTTTTCCGACCGCGCCCCCGGCCCCCGCCTCTGCTCCCCACACATCAAAATTGGATTTGGCCAAGTTAAGCAACGGCCATTGAGGGAGTCAAAGCTCTGTCGATTATTTTTAATGGATTTGCTGCGGCATTCTCCTCGCTTTTTTTCCTCTCCACTTGGTAATTAAAATAAAAATTAATATGAGCTGGCTCTAATTTTATAGCTCTCTTGATAGTTAAAGTTGATACGATATTTAGCAATTAAAAAGTTTAAAGCTATGTAAAGCAATTGTTTAAAGTTCACCTTCTCTTGCTCTACTTGAAAACCTCTTAAACTAAATATAATAAATAACTGGGCCTTGAAAAATTGCTCCTTTAAGTGCGTAAAAAGAATTAGGACCAGTTATCCTTAACTAATTGCTGAAGGAGCAGATCCCTCGATAAATTGCATTAGACCGTGTCGCCTGGGGAAAATTCCAAATTAAATTAAGCTTACTCTCCTCATTCCCGGGGATTAGCCATATAAATTGCTGTACATGCCCGGCGAGATATAAACTAAATTTTTAATTTTTTCTTCTGGCTGAGCAGCCGACAGTCGAAGGAGAGCTTCCTTCTTCCTTTTTCCCCCAACTTGTATTATTTTCTGTTGCTTAGCCGAGGGTCCTTTGTGTTTGTTAATAGTATTTTCCAAGTGAATGGTTGGGGACTGAATGTATCAGTGCGTCAGGGATAAAAAAAAAAGCGCAGAAACCTGGCAACAATTTGGCAATTGATTGGAAAAATATTTTTAACACGATTTCCAGGGGCTGCTGCCTCTTTTTGGCCTTCTTGTGCTCGGAGGATCCTCTAAACTAATTCAATTATTTGCGTACATAATTTAGGACCGTGTCCGAAAGCGTTGAGCAAGAAATTTATATGCAAAACACGCATAAAATTGTTTCTCTCTCTCGCCTTGCCTCTCGACCCCCTGCCTTTCCGTGGTTTCACTTGATTATTTATGAACACGAAGCGTTGGCCATGGAAATAATTGAAGGAACTGGAGTGGAGTACCACTCTGTTGCCGGGGGTCCATTTTAAAGTAATCAAGGGAAATGAAAGGCCTATTTTCAGGTCACTACCCCTCACAGCCCCCAACCCACAGCCCATCTCGGGAAATGGCAGGACAGGAATGCAGTGCAGAAAGTTCGGTTCATGGTTCCATGGCCCAAATGTGTAAAACATGTTCGCAAAGTGACAATTAAGCCAATTTGAAGCCATTTAGCGGGCAACAGGAACGCAAACAAAACAAAGGCTCTGCACAGGCAACAATTGTGGCGCAACCCCGCCACCGAAACCGAACTTATACTCCGTAGTATATTATATATATAGGGAGTGTACAGAACGGAACAAAATGGAACAGAAGCGGGTCTTGATTTCTAACCAAACAATGCTTTAATGGTTGCCGGTCGACGGGCGCACAAAGCCAGACAATCAAAAGTAATTACACGCACATAAACACGCAAAAGACGCGAGTCCGAGGCTGAGACTTGCTTAGGTTCAAGGTGCACTTGAAAAAAACATATAATAATTAATCAAAAATATATTTTTAAAGGGCTGAGAGCTTAAATGGTACAAAAACTTCAGCAGCTAGCTTAGTTTTTATGGCAAAGCCATAAATATTAGGTAGAACTTCTTTAAAGACTTCTTGGGTCCAGAAAATCGTTATATATTGAACTTTTGGGCTTAAAATGTCTTAAAATATTAATAATTAATATTATTTATAGGCAATGCATCAAGTATCATCCTACAGAATTTATTTATAATAATTAGAGACAGAGTTATTGAATTTTTGGGCTTAAAATGTCTTTAAATATTAATAATTAATATTATTTATAGACAATGCATCGAATATTTTCCTACAGAATTTATTTATAATAAATAGAGACAGAGTTATTGAATTTTTGGGCTTTAAATGTCTTAAAATCTTAATAATTAATATTATTTATACACAATGCATCTATTATTTTCCTACAGAATTTATTTATAATAATTAGAGACATAGTTATTGAATATAAATATTTCAAATGCCATTTATTTGGTGACTTTAATGTTTTTTAATAACTTTGATGAAATCACAACTAAAGTTAGATTTTTCTCTGTAAAGCCGAGACACCTGAACCCGCTCAGACTCTACAGACCTTTCATAAAAGGTAAACCCGGGCAGAGAATCACGCAATTTACTATAATTTGCAGGAGCAGGTAGGGGAGGAGATTGCGCAAGGCTGAGGCGCTGAGAGGGCCAAGACCGTGGGCCGCCTGCTCCAGTTTCTCGGGATTGCGGCGAGCAAAGTTCTTGAGACGACGGCCCCCATCGCTCCACGCTCCAAGCTCCCCGCTCCTCACTCCACGCTCCTCTTTTTGCTCTTTTTCCTCCTCCCCCTCGGCTGTCAATGGTCGGCGAGTGCGAGTTTATGAGCAAAGTCATTAGGCAGCTGGCGACACTTATCCAGGGGGCAGTTAATTACAAAGTGGTTGCGGTGGAGAAGTCTCTCTAAGATTCAGAGGGATTCAGGGCAGTGGAAGAGGCAGCAGACATAATTTCACGCCATTTGCGGTGCATAAGAGGCCACTAATGTTGGACTATGACTTGCAGTCTCTTAGCTCTTCCAACTTGGACGCTGACTGCCGGACTGCCGGATAGATTCGAGTCGGAGTTGGAGTGCCGGGGCGGAGCTTAAAAAAGGTAGCAGGTAAAGGGAAAATGCTGCGGGAAATTACCTGATGACAAAACGTAAAAGCCTGCAGCAGGAGCTGAGCTCTTATGTGTGGAATGTGCTTTTTTTATGGAAGCACAAAACAATGGTTTAATTATAGCCAACTTTGTAAGAAACAAAAGTGTGTAAAAATGTCCACACATTAGTTAATTTAGTTAGGGAGGGTCCTGGTACTCTCTAAAATCAAATAAAAGTAAACTCTTCTCAATTCTAAGGAGATCTCTTAAAGAAAAGGCATATAATTCTAAACAAAAACTTCTTTAGAGCGTAAAATACATACAAATAGTACTTATGCTTAGGAATATTAATTAATTTATCAGTTAAAAATACTTTTTTCCAAGCTATCTCATTACCCCATCATAAACCCTTTGAACAAGTTTCTTGCTTAGCTGCCCAGTGAACTCTACTCCCCGTTTTAAGACTGCTAATGACCCTGGGCGGGATGTTGGCCTGGGCCAACCTTCAGACACTTCATTAGTTTAATTAATAATTGACAAATTTCGTGTCTAATCAGAGACAGCGTGCTGGCCTGAGCAGACTAATCACGACCAGCTCTCCAGCTCTCGCTCGCTCCCTGATTAATTCAATTAGAAGTTTGGATTATGCCGCCTGATTATGCCAAAAATGCTGCGTGTTTATTAATTTTCATGCGCGCTCGGTGGTCTGCTTTGATTCCCTGATTTGGGCTCTGTGACTTGACTAATTTTCGCTGCTTTTCTTTTTTTTTCCCTCTTCCCCATCCAGATTATCCGCGCGTTGAGGTCGGACCGGAGAATCCTTTGCGGGTGGAACGTGACCGGACTGCCAAGCTGGAGTGTAACGTGGATGCCAAGCCCAAGGTGCCCAATGTGCGTTGGAATCGCAATGGACGCTTCATCAGCTCCTCGCTGGTCCACACCATCCATCGGGTGAGTGTCCAGGATGCTGGCAAGTACACCTGCATAGCGGACAATGGCCTGGGCAAGACCGGTGAGCAGGAGCTCATCCTGGACATCCTGTACCCGCCCACGGTGGTGATTGAGTCCAAGACGCGGGAGGCCGAGGAGGGCGACACCGTGACCATTCGCTGCAATGTGACGGCCAATCCCTCGCCCGTGACCATCGAGTGGCTGAAGGAGAACTCCCCCGACTTCCGCCACAGTGGAGAGATCCTGACCCTGAACTCCGTGCGAGCCGAGCACGCCGGCAACTACATCTGCCGAGCTGTCAACATCATGCAGAGCCAGGGAATGGAGCGCAGCGAGCGCGTGGGCAACTCCACGGTGGCTCTGCTGGTCCGTCATCGTCCGGGCCAGGCCTATATCACCCCAAACAGGCCCGTGGTCCATGTAGGCAACGGGGTGACCCTGACCTGTGCTGCCAATCCCCCGGGCTGGCCGGTGCCCCAGTACCGGTGGTTCCGCGACATGGACGGCGAGTTCTCGAGCACCCAGAAGATCCTCGCCCAGGGTCCCCAGTACTCCATACCCAAGGCTCACTTGGGCAACGAGGGAAAGTACCATTGCCATGCCGTGAATGAGCTGGGCATCGGTATGATGGCCACCATTGTTCTGGAGATCCACCAGCCGCCGCAGTTCCTGGCCAAGCTGCAGCAGCACATGACGAGGCGAGTGGCGGACACGGATTACACGGTGACGTGCAGTGCCAAGGGCAAGCCGGCCCCGAGTGTCAAGTGGCTGAAGGACGGCATGGAGATACTGCCCGAGGAGAACCTGTACGAGGTGCAGACCAATCCCGATCAGGGCCTGAACGGCATGGTCACTGTCCAGAGCCAGCTGAAGTTCCGGGGCAAGGCCAGGCCCAATGGCAATGCCCTGGTTCCCGGAGATCGTGGACTCTACACGTGTCTGTATCAAAACGAAGTGAACTCCGCCAACTCGTCCATGCAGCTGAGGATTGAGCACGAACCCATTGTCCTGCACCAGTACAATAAGGTGGCCTTCGACATCCGGGAGACGGCCGAGGTGGTGTGCAAGGTCCAGGCGTATCCCAAGCCCGAGTTCCAGTGGCAGTTCGGGAACAATCCCTCCCCGCTGACCATGTCCTCGGACGGTCACTACGAGATCAGCACCACCACGGACAACAATGACATCTACACTTCCGTCCTCAAGATCAACTCGCTGACGCACTCGGACTATGGGGAGTACACCTGCCGGGTGGCCAACACCCTGGACACCATTCGGGCGCCGATCAGGCTGCAGCAGAAGGGTCCGCCGGAGAAGCCCACCAATCTGCGGGCCACCGATGTCGGTCACAACTACGTCTCCCTCAGCTGGGATCCCGGATTCGATGGTGGACTGAGCAAGACCAAGTTCTTTGTGAGCTATCGACGCGTGGCGATGCCCCGGGAGGAGCAGCTGATACCCGACTGCGCCAACTTGGCCAACTCGAACTCGGATTGGGTGGAGGTCGACTGCCAGCGGGACATTCCCTGCAAGGTTACCTCCTTGGAGCAGCATCAGAGTTACGCCTTCAAGGTGAAGGCTTTGAATCCCAAGAGCAATTCTCCCTACTCCAGCGAGATCCTGGTCACCACCAAGGTCAGCAGGATTCCGCCCCCACTGCAGGTGACCTATGAGCCGAGCACTCGCACCCTGGGCATCGATGTGGGCGCCACCTGCCTGTCCCTGGTGGCCATTGTGGAGAGCATGGTCAATGCAGACACTCCGATGCCCGCCTGGGAAGTGGTGGATACTCTGGAGAATCTCCAGCTGTCCGGCAATGGACCCACGCACAAGGAGAAGGTCATTGAGCGGCTAAATGGAGCCCGCAGGATCGGAGGAGGTCGTGCCCTGGGCCACACCATCAGCGACGATGAGGACAACCATGGGCTGAACAGTCTGGCCCTCGAGGATGACAGTCCTGTTGTCAGGGTGAAGCTGTGTCTCCGCACGAACCAGGAGCACTGCGGCGACTACACGGATGCCGAGAGTAAGTACTGTAATTTAATGTTGCTATTTTCCCCTTTAGAGAAGCTTTCACTGAGTTTCATGTTTAGAAAGAGTAACATTCGTAAGGGTATTTGAAGAACAAAGAAATACGCGAGGGAGATGTGTGTGGCCAGCTTCCCTGCGATGCTGATGATTTCCATTATATGCAAAGCCATTACGAGCAATTGCACCACTTGAATGGTCGGCAGCCGGCAGCCGGCGGACAATCAATCACTCATCCAGGCAGCGTGCGCGCTCCTCTCTTCCTCAGTCATCACCACCCTATTCCTCCAAGCGGAGGAACCGTCTACTCCCCACTACTACCCACAATCCAACCCACAATCCATCCAACCATTCATCCATCCACTTCAACTCCTTGCAATGCATTTTTCATGCCTTCATTTCATCTCGCTCTTAGCGAAACCTACAGAGCCAGAAAAAAGTAATAAAATTAGGAGTTTGTCGGCAATTTAATGCTTAATAAGAAAGCAGTGAAAAGTAGTTTGGTTTAAAGAGTAAACTATGCAGATATTAGTTCACAATAATGAGTTATATCATAGGCTTGATGGGAAACTGATTTCTAGAGCATAAACCCCAGAATATTAAACAATAAATCAGTGACTTTAGTATCCAAATGTTCCCTGGAACTCTTTAGGATTACAAATACCCTTTTTCCTCCAGTGAACTCATTCCGTTCCCTCTCTTTTCCTGACAGTTGGTCGACCGTATATAGCGGAGGCTAGTGCCCTGGCCACGCCCACTCTGATTGCGATAATCGTGTCCTGCATCGTGTTCGCCCTCTTCGCCGGCCTGATCCTGATGTTCTGTCGCTGCAAGCGCAATCAGTCCAAGAAGAGCGCCGCCGCCAAGGATTACGAGATGGACTCCGTGCGGCCCTCGATTGTGGCCGCCCAGCAGAATCAGGCGCCGCCACCGTACTACCCCGCCTCGGGACTGGACAACAAGGCCCTGGAGCACTCGATGGATCTTGCGCTGAGCATGGAGGAGCAGAAGACGGCGTTGTATGCGACGCAAAATGGTTACAGCTATCACCCCGGCAGCGGTGTGGTGGGCGGCGGAGGCGTTGGCGGCGGAGGAGTTGGCGTCGGGGTCGGCGGAAGCGTCGTCAGCGGCATGGGCGTTGGCAGCGTGGTCGGTGTGGGTGGAATCGGTAGCAGCTGCATGGGAGTCAATGGAATCCCGGGACTCACGGCACACACGATGCCAGGAAATGAATGTAAGTGCAACAGAAATGTATTTTAATTATTTATTTTAAGGGAAAAGGGTTGGACCGAAAAGGTAAGAGCAAAAATAGAAGAATATAAAATGAAGGATAGTTTTTATAAATTTAAGACTGCCAAGAATATTAGTTTTTTCTTTTTTAAGTAAAGATTTACTGGTTCTTTTTAATATTTGCTTAAACAATTATTCAACGTGAGTCTTTTTATCAAAAATTCGATTTCTAGAACCCTGAAATACATATCTATAATTATAATGGCTAAAAGTAGAAGGACACCTATAAACAAGAATAGGAAACATTATTTTTATAAACTTATTAGCACCACAACAACATGCTTTATTGATTTAAAATTAGTATTTATCATTTATTCCCTATTTTAAAAATCTAGATCTTCAACCATTAAATTCCTTTATTTACCATACCTTCAAAACTTCAGGGGTGACTTGCCCAAAAAGGTAGCCAAAAAAAAGATGAAAAATAGATAAAAAATCTTATAGATTGGAAAACCAAAGTGAGAAATATTTCCGGCTGGGACAGGGTCGTCCTTTTTTATCCAACTTTGGAGCAACACCTCCGCTTCCACTCGGTTGCGGTGATTTTTCATTGTCCACCACACCGAGCACCAAGGACACATTCTGGATTCGCATCCACCCAAATACGTAGACTTCCGTACCCAAAGTGAAATCCTTGCTGACGTTCAAGGGAAATTCCGGGGGGAAGGAAATGTGAAAGGAGCAGGGGGTCTTTCTCGATATTACGTGTGTGTGTGTGGGGAAGTGCAAAATGGAGTTGAGTGCAAATCGATGATGGTGGCGGCGGCGAGGCATTCATCAAGCGCGCGGCTACGCACCTGCGGGGGGAAGAAGGGAAGGGAAAAGCACTTTCCACTTCCGTTGTAAATTTGTTGAAACAGCAATTTTTTTCTAAACGTTTTGTTACTTGTTTTTTGTGCCACTGCTTTGTTGTTGTTTGCTGCAGGTCTGTGTAGCATTTTGTAATATACTTTCCATTTTCAATTGTTGCTGGCTGTCGCGCACGTCCATTCATCCTGGGGTCCTTCTCGACCCTCCTCCTCTCCCGCTCTTCCCTGCGTGAAACGCGGAAAACTGGACTCTGTGGAGGGAATCCTCCCCTGCTTTTCGCCACTCCCTTGGCGGCTTCACACAATTCGCCATACAATTCATTATTAATTGTTGTTCTGGTTTTCGTTTATTTTTTTCTGCCAACTCAGCCACCCCACAAACACACACTTTTCTTTATGGAAGAGAAAAAAAATAGGGAAAGCGGTTTAACCTTTCACATACTGAGAGAACCACGAGGAAAGTAATGATGTGCAAATTAAAAATTCCGTTCTTAACCACAAGGATAGAAAAACCAAACAGAACCCATTTTTGACATTGTAAAATTTAATTTTGTTTTAAATTAGTTAGCAATTTGGATTTGCCCACTCCTAGTCCGCATAATGGCTTGCCAATTTCGAGTTTCAATTGTTTTTCTGCGAGAAGGCCAATTAAAATTTTAAGGCGCTTAGTCGTCTGCCGAGAGGGCTCAATGGGGCATTAGGGGGTTAAAGCCAATGAGTAGGAGGCTGGGTGTTGAGTGGCGCTGCAGAGGGGCAAACATTGCCACTTAATTGCATTTAAAAACGATTCTAAGGAAGGTGGCCAAGATGGCAGTGGGAGTTGCAGTTGCAGAGCTAATTTGCCAAGTGAAAGTGGCATGAATAATAAAGGGTTGCAGTCCGCCCAAAGTTGGGCACAGACTGGGAGGAGGGGAAATGGCATCGCAGGGAGGAAACTACCCTTTTCCCCAACCCAGCTCCGTTTTATTGTGAGCGCTAATTGCCGCTTAAGGAGCAGGGCAGCCACAGGACCGAAGGGCTCCATGCCATTCCAAAATGTCCTTTGGCAGATGCCTCCCAAACCCCAGAGCCTCTAATTTCTTGGCACTGCGGCAAATACTCCCTAAAATATTTACTTTATTCTGGATAAAGCCATTATTATATTAGTGTAATTAGGTTTAAATACACCATTCATAAATTTCATAATATTCCTCATTCTGGCAATCCAAAAAGCTTACTTTAAAATTATTTAATTATCCCAGGACTCTGAATATATTCTTCCTGTGCAAAGCCCCTTTCCTTGTGCTCTCTGTCTGCGACTGAGAGTTCTGTTGGCTCATTGTTGTAGCTGCCTGCACTTTTCGGGCTCGTTAACGGCCTCCCAACCCCTTGGCAGCCCCCTGCCATTTTCCATTTCCCCCTTATAGCCACGATTGCTTTCGACCTAGGCCAAAAACCTAATGAACTTTGCATGTAAACCGGCGACGACAATAAAAACAATCAAGCGAAGAGCGAAAGTGCAGCAGCCAGGCAAAGGAGGCGTCGCGGTGAAAGTGGGGAGAGGAGACAAGAAAATTAGGAAAATTACACTGGCTAACAAAAGCCTTTTAGGAAAATACAATTGAAATATTCTGGAGAATAAATAAGGGTCTAATGGTTAAATTAAATGCTTGGGCTAACAAAAACCTTTTAGGAAAATACAATTGAATGGCAGAAATTATATGATTATTATAATTTAATGTTTAGTAAGCTGTAATTTCAACTATTATCCAATTACCTTGAACTTATTTCTGTCTCCAAGTGTTTTAAATTGAACTAATTTAAAGATATTAAGTGCAGACTGGCGTGAAAGTTTTTTGCCCTCTCCCAGCTGTAAGATCAGGAGTCAGGGTCTCCGAGTCTGAGTCTGAGTCTGGGGGATAAGGGATACGCCCACGGCTAGACGACGACATGTCCTGCGAATGCACGGCGGCAGGAACAAAGGAACAAGCTGGTGGCATTTAGAAAACCAAATAAATGCAAACAAATGTCGTCGTCGCATACACAGAAAGCAACGAACCATCGAAAATAGAGAGGATAAAAACTACAAAAAAATACAAAAAACAACAAAAGCGGGGGGAAAAAAAATATAGAAGCAAAACAGAAGGAATCTCGCGCTGGGCAAATTTATGCGCTAAATAAATAAAGCCATGAACCCGCGCGCGTCGGGCCAACAAATGTCTGCCTTGTTCGGCTCTGGGGCTGGGTTTAGTTGGGTTTTGGTTTGGTTTGACTTGGTTTCCCTGGTCGGCATGACGGGTATGTGCTTTCTATGGGATTCTGGGTGCTCTGCCCTTCTCCCTGCCCCTCGGTTTAGCCGGGTTCTGTTTAGTTCTGGGCTTAAAATGCACCCGGCGCGCTCTGCCGCTGGCCCCGCAAAGCAAATGGCCGCAAAATAGTTGTGCACGCCCCAAAAACGCAACCAAAAATGGGTGCGGGGGTGGCATATTTACAAGGGGTGCAAACTTTGACACTTGAAAAATAATTCTTTTAATAGTGAAAAGTATTTGCAACTTTTTCTGTGAAAAAAAAGAATATTTGGGGCCAATTTGTATAATTTACAAACATTATTTCCACATTTATTTTATTTTCCAAAAGGGAAATTATCATTTTTTATTGGTTTTGCAATGGAAAATGTTATTTGTACTTATTATATAATTTTTTAATTAATTTCCTATTTAGTATTTTCTTGGTATGCAAATACTTTTCTTGTTTATACATTTTTCCAAGTGCAATGCCTTCTGTAGAGCTTTAGGCCAGCTTGTGCTGCCCTTTGTTCCACTCAATCTCTTTGGTTTTTTTGTCAGTGATTGCCCTCTCGAACATGTTTGTCTTGTATTCACAGTTGTGAGCGAGCGGAAAAGCGAAAGGGAAAGGGGCTGCCAGGGGTTAAAGCGGCCAGCTGCTGCTGCTATCTTCACCAGCCTTGGCACAGCTGACTGGGCGGCTGAGTGACTGACCCAAACCGGCCAACTGACCCAACCCAACCCGGCCAAACCAAGCCAAACCAAACTGAACCAGACCCGACCCCGACCGCACACAAACAACATTCCGAAGACACAATCTATGAGTTCCAATTTGCCGCTGCTGCCGGCTTTTGTTTCTTTTTTTTGTTGCAGCTGGCCAAACTAATTGGCTTAAATCTAAACACAGTTGGCATAGAAAAAAGCAGTGAAATCGTGGCCAGGTGCTGGGAAATTCTGGGACAAACTAAAGGGGAGGGAGAACCCTTTAAGTGATTATGAAAAGCGTCAAGAAAATACCCTTGACCTGCTGGCGGAGGAGTCCTCTAGCCAACTTGCTTTCTTAAGCCAAAGAAAGTAGAAATTCTGTCATGCCCAGCTGATCAGGAACAACACGTTGAATTCCCGGCGAGAGTTGGCCCCAAACAAAGTTATTTTACTTTCGCCCAGACTTTTCATTCATTACCCCGAAAGGAAAATAAAAATCTGAGTAACTGAAGCTGCTGCAACAACTTTTGGGGCGAAAGGACGAGGCCCACGCACACAAAGGAAGCTGGGGGAGGCACAAGAGGCGGATGGCGCGGCGCGGGAAGTTGGAAAATTGCAACACGGCAAGTGCAGGAACTTTGCCACTTTTCCCGCTTTTCCACCGAAATACTACGGCCCTTGTTGTGTGCCTGCTACATTTAAGCGCATTTAGGGCAAATGCCAAGCAGCAGCAGCAGCCTCCGACTTCCGACTTGCCGGCTCTCTCTCACTATTCAGTTCTGCAACTCTGCGTCTCCGAGTCGCGTCGCTAATTAAAAGTGCAACAAGGCAGGGGCAGGGAGCACCAGGAGTGCCAGGGTCTTGGGGGGGAGGAGGAAAATGTAGAAACACAGGGAGAATGTTAGTTAGGACCTTCATATTATGGCCATCAACTAAAAGGTTTGGCTGCCAAAAGAAGCTCCGAAAGTAAATAAAATAATAAGCAATTCAAGGTACATAAACGGTAAATAATACATAGATAAAATTGGCCAAAATTTATGTGTTTTCATCTAAATTGATATACTAGAGTATATTCCCTAGTTTATTGTATAAATCTATAACATTTCCCTCCGTGTAGAGTGAGAAACCTAGATAAGGAGCGCACTGGTGCCCCATTAACACCCTAAAAGCCCCCTGAACACCAGGAACTGGGCCCGAGAGTTCAGTTGAGAGGAGTTCCATCCCGTTCCGTTCCGTTCAGTTCGGTTCAGTTGAGTTGGGTTTAGTTTGCAGGAAAAAGGAGGAAGCTGGAGAGCGGAGCCAGGCCAAGGAGGAGTGAGGAGCCCGCACAAGTTGTGCTACCCATTTGCACTTCTTTAACCCTATGGTGCCGGGGCCAGGGTCCTGGCTGCCTGCCTCCTATTTAGTTAACCGTTAATGGCATTTGAAACTGTTTTTATTGTGCGTCTGCTGCTGCTGGCGGCGCTGCTGCTGCTGCTGCTGCAGCCGCTGTAGTTGCTGCACAAAAATGTTGCATAATTGTAAGCGCTTCCGGTTGAAAAGTTTGTCGAGTGAATTAGAGGGAAACTTTCCACCAGCCAAGCACTTTTACATGAAAAGATTTTCCCAGCGCAAACTGCTTGGCTCTCAAGTGGCGCATGGGGAGCCGGGGAGCCAGGGAGCCAGGCGGAGAGCGGCTTTAATAAGCTGTTTTTCTGGCGCGGGGGGAAGGAAAAGCGCGGAAAACTGAAGGCGTGACTGGGGAGAACTATGCCGCAAACTGTTGTTATTATTTGCCCAAATCAATGCCCGAAACTTTGACAAACTTTAATTGCTAAAAATAGGAATACAAGTATAGGAAGTAATAATAAAAATAAAGCGTTGGCAAAATTGCAGACAATGGAAATGCATTAAAATTTTCATCATCAACGAGTAGGAGGAGGCGGCGGGGAATTTTGTTATTTCGGTCAAATATTTTTGGCAAAACTTGAGCAATCAAAAGTTGCCGTCGACAAAAGATTTGATGCTTATCAAATTGAAAAGTTTCTCGCTCCCTCCCACCTCCCACCTCCACCTCCCTCATCCCCACACTCTGTTGCAATTGGCAAATGTATTAAAATAACAAAAATGGAAGCGAATGGCGGGGAAGATCGTGGGGCGACTTTGCGGCATAAAATTACTCAAGCAAATATGCAAATTGGCATTGGGCAAATAAAAACAAATACGGAAAAGAGACCAGAGAGGCCAGCGAGCGGGGAAAACTTGGTCTGGTCGCATGAAATGTAAATGAAGTTAATATTATTACTGTTTTAGTTTTATGGCAAATCATAAAAATTATCACGCCCACCAAAACGAGGCATCAAAGGAGCGGATCGAGCTGAGGACAGGCACGCGAATAGCAGTGGAAACTGGCCATAAAACCCGGTAGGCATACACGCCAGGGTTAAGGATGTGGGCTATATACGGGCTATATGGTATATAATATATGCGAATGTATTGGCATATATATTCCCCGGAACACACTCTATTTTAGACCGTCAGGAATGCGGCTCAATCTGTGGAAATTCACTAAAATCGAACATTTTTATTGCATACTCTTGGGCTGCGTGACACAAAATGTTGCCACAAATATAGTGCACTGGGAAAATACTTAGCAGAGCTTATATATTTTATTTATATATATTTAATGTATTATTTAGAGTGTTCACTGAATATAAATAATATTCCATTAATTATAATCTTCTAAATTAAACAATATCTATAAAATCAAATTAAAAAAGAAGAGAAAATCCTTTCAGCGGTGACAAATCCCCTAAATTGCACAAGTCTATATATATGGAAACACTTTTTGGGCAGCTCCCCGGTTTTTTGGGACACAACTCAAAATTCAAAAAGTTTGTGTTTGCCGCCAAGCGTGCGTTTAATATTTATGAGTGATTTATCACGATATAAAAATAATAATAAATGCGTTCAGGCAGCAGGCACGCACCGCCAGCCCAGGCAGTGCAGAGAACAATGAATGGGAATGGCAGAGGCAGAGGCGGGACAGAGGAGGAGCTCGCTCGACAGGGGGAATAGGAGCACCAGCTGCTTCTCATCAAGAGCCAGTCGAAGGACACAGGCTCTGCCTGGTTCCCTTCGTAAAAATTTGTCAAATCGTTGAAAGAGGTGGAGGGAGAAGGGAATTCAGAGCTTCGAGGGTTTACGACGCTTGTATAGATTTTAAGTGGCGCACGCGGCGTATGCGCAATGTAATGAACTATTAATTACGCCTTGTCTGCGAGTCGAAGCCCGCTCTCTCCCTCCCTTAGGCAGTTAATAAATTCGTTTTATGCCTCTGTCATTTTTATGTGTTAATCAATAAAAATCCCAGCCCAAAAGTTGGATCCCAAGGCTTAGTTTATGGTTGTCGAAGACGGAAGTGCGAATATGACGGATATGCGCCTACCTGCGGTCTTCCTGAGAGCATATTTTGGCCAATAATGGATTGACAGCCAAATGCCGTATATATTTCGAATCGCCATTAAAATCTGAATTACTTAGGATCAAAATATTGAAAAACAACGAAAAATTTTTTTTATCAATTTTTGAAAATTTTATAAGGGGTTACATCATTAAAATTGTCAAAAATTGGCAAAAAATTAATTTTGTCAAATTTCTAAAATTGATTTGCAGATTAATTAACCAAATAAAAACTAACACAGAAATGCTTTCCGAATTGAATTTAAGGCAGTTTTGACATTGTTATGAATATTTTTAACATTGGCTTGTCCTACAAATTAGGATATAAAAACTATCGATTTAAGGACCCAAAAATTCGTATATATGATGTCTTCTGGAGAGCATATCATGGCCAAAAATGGATTGACAGCCAAATGCCTTATATATTTCGATTCGTCATTAAAATCTGAATTACTTAGGAATAAAATATTGAAAAACCAAGAAAAAATTTTTTTTACCGATTTTGAAAATTTTATAAGGGGTTACATCATTAAAATTGTCAAAAATTGGCAAAAAATTAATTTTCTCAAATTTCTAAAATTGATGTGCAGATTAATTAACCAAATAAAAACTAACACAGAACTGCTTTCCGAATTGAATTTAAGGCAGTTTTGACATTGTTATGAATATTTTTAACATTGGCTTGTCCTACAAATTAGGATATAAAAAACTACCGATTTAAGGACCCAAAAATTCGTTTATATTATGTCTTCTGGAGAGAATATCATGGCCAAAAATGGATTGACAGCCAAGTGCCGCATCTCTTTCGATTCGCCACTAAAATCTTATTTAATTAAGCAATGATGT
>VNKC01004833.1:0-31952 GCA_008042775.1 Drosophila pectinifera | reverse complement strand
AATTAAGATTTTAATGGCGAATCGGAAGATATATGACATTTGGCTATTACTTGATTTTTGGCCAAAATATGCTGTTCGGCAGACCTCAGGTTTACTCATTTTTAGGTCCTTAAATGGGGATTTTAATGTCCTAATTGATAGAACAAATCAATTTTAAAAATATCCAGAACTCAGCCAAAACAGCTCTAAATTCAAATCGGAAAGCGGTTCTATATTAGTTTTTATTAGGTTAATTAATCTGCATTTCGACTCTAGAAATTTAGAATAATACATTTTTTGTCAGTTATTGACAATTTTAATGATGTAACCCCTTATAAAATTTTGAAAAAATTGCCAAATTTGTGGATCTTGTTTTTTTAATTGCAAATAATTAAGTTTTTAACGGGGAATCGGACAATATACGGCATTTGGCTGTCACTCCATAGTTGGCCAAGTTATGCTGTTAAGAAGAGCTCAGGTTTGCGGATTTTTGGGTCTTTAAGTGGGTATTTTTATATAAAAAAAGCAGTATAATTTAATCAAAACAACAATGCAAAAATCTGAACAATCATTAACCACTTGCAGGAGTGTCTGGAAGACATGTATAGGAGGATAATAAACTACGTTTGAATGCGATCAAAACCCAAACATTTCAGGAAATTAATTGAGGCAAGCATGTCCAGCAAGATGCATCTAAGGAGACTCACTTAAAATGTATAAAATATGTGTCTTTACCTGGCTTATATAGTTTTTATTTATTGGTTTATTTGGGTTTTATTTTATTTAGTTTGCAGCCGGCGATGTGTTGTCCTTTGCGATCCTCCGGCAACTGCTTGGGTTTTTGCGATTGCGATTCGGGGCCCCTCCGAGGAGCTGTCTCCGATTAGGCACGCACATCCTTGCCGGCGTGGCAGGACGCAGGACGCAGGACATCTGTTTTCGCGCTTTCAATATCAATGCGGAATATGCAAATTTGCAGCTTCGGTTTTTGTTTTCATTGCGCCTTTCTATTGGGATTAGAGCGGAGGCTATAGCCGAGGACGAGTGTGTGCCCCTTCCGCACATCAGCCCATCAGCCCATCAGCCAGGCAGGCCAGGTCCCACCCCGGAATGCAGTGGGAAATAAAGGATTATAATGATGGTGCAGAGCTGCAGGATGGAGATCGGGCCTTATAATTTGCATTTCTCCGCAGGACCAGGAAGTTGTCACACTCGCGTCAGGGGGACCCCGCCGAAATCCTCCCTTTCAGATCAATAAATATGCAAATTCGCACTCGCACTCGCACTCGCTCTGCTCTCGTTCTCGGCTCGTCCTCGCTCCTGTTGTTGTTATCCTCTTGCAACATTGCACACAATAAAAAGTACACAATGCGCGATTCGGGAACGGAACTCGGGACTCGGGATCGGTGAAAGCCCTCCCCTTCCGCGGCTGCCTTCTAATTTCCATCATTTTCGCAAATAATTGATTTGTGTTCGACACACATCGCTTTCCGCGAGTTTAATATTCAAATTACGGCCTTGGCCTTCGAATTGCACATCCGGTCGCTACCTACTTTGCATACATGCATTACATCGTCGATAGGACGCAAGCAAGGATATGCACTAACCCTTCGCAGAAAGGGCTCTGCGGAATCCAATTTTCCATTTGGCTTCGCCTCCCGATGTTGTGCCTGACCCCGATCCCAAGGACCTGGCTTCTCTGGGCTCCGAGCCCGGTTGAAAAAGGCGTGAAGTGGCCGCGATCCTCGATAAGACACGGCTCCTTTCGCTAATTTATCGAGGCCTGAGATAAGGCATCGAGTTGAGCCACGATGGCCTTTTTTAGAGCCAGTGACATCCAATAAGATGATTGCTTTTACTATCAGCTTTTCCAGTTTTAACTAGCTATTATTGAACGAAATTCACTTGCAATTCAGAAGTAAGTAATGCTGAAATTACAAATATTACAGGTCTTATCAAACAGACCAGAGTTCAGCCTTAAATCTAAAACCTTCACTGTTCTACATTCCCTGAAATTAATTATACAAAGCATCACCAGACAAATAATATATTTGCTGAGAAAAAAAGTAAATAAATACTTGATTATCAAGCATTATATTGAGGAAATCAAATATTTACTGAGGAAAAAAGTAAATAAACACTTGATTATCAAGCATTATATTAAGGAAATCATATGCCATCTGGCCCTATGCTCCTAAATTTCTAACTAGTTGCCGTAAGGAGCTGCCAAAGGACTCTAGCTCTATCTAGAACCCATCCTGGCTGCCTGAGCTTCCAGAGTTCCTGGTTAATTGCCACAAATGTGGCTCGGAGGGAGCATAGGGATACCCAGACTCGGCTCCTCCGTACTATCTTTGGCAATCGAATATGAAAAGTATTTCGGATGCGGCTCCGTACTTACATAGGGACGCATGTGTACGTATGTGGGCACACATATGCAGCGAGTGAGTCGCCCACACTCACACACACACACACCACCGCCCGAAGTGCTCACATAAATATCGCGCATTGTGTGTATGTATTGGCTTACATAAGCCTCGGCTCCTGCCCAGCTTGGTCCACCCCTTTGCACCACCCCAGCACCCAGCACCCAGTACCCAGCACCCGGCCACCCCCAGAGCCTTCATTTGTGTCTCTCTTTCGATAGCACGAAATGTGCATATGCTTCAAAGTGCTCTCCACATCCATTTCCAACTCTCGCACACACATGTGCGCAGCCAGCACACACACACACGGCTTACAGCGCGCACACACACAGGCCCACCAGCAGGACAGGCACATATATACATATATACAGAGGGACAAGACAATAAGGGGAGTGGGTGGTGGTTGGTCGCTCGCCTGGCTAGTCGGTGGTGGCTCAAAGGGCTACTTTAGGGATGTATTGTAGGCGGCATCCGATAGGATATATCGATCGAGTACCACATATCGACGCACTAGCTATCGCATACAAAATTAAATAAGCTTTCCAGCATCAAAGTATCGATTAGAGCTGAAAAACCTACCTTATCGATTTTAATATCGACATGTTTAATAATAAACCTCTTAGTAACTGTTGATAACTAAATTATGCTATAAATGCATTTAACAATACAAATAATAATAATTTAGTCACAAGTAAAAATTAGTTTTACGGGTAAATATTAAGAAATATATTTATTTATATACATATATATTTATTTATATATTTTTAAGTATTTATAATATATGGTATTATAGTTCGAAATATCGAGTAAATGCGATATGTGCGCTTTTGTCATCTCTAGGACCTTCGAGCTGCTCGAAGCTCCACACACACACGGTGCCTTAGCCACCGCTCGTCCCGCGACTCCCCACCTGGGGCCACCCCCTCCAGGACCACCAGGATGCGTCCCACCACTCTCCCTTGGCGTTGTCGCCCGGGCGACCATTATAAGCACGAGATATTCATTTGCTTCATTCTTCACATAGCCACTGACATGGACCGCTCCGTTGGCCAGAGCGAGGCGGCGAATCGGCAGATGGCGCGGCACGGGGGGCTGGAAAGAGACGGGGCGATAAAGGATGGAGTCGCATGTGTGTGAGCTGCGCAAAAGTCCTTCAATTAAAGATACGATGGCGAGCGAGATGGAGATGGAGATGGAGATGGCGATGGAGGGGGAGATGTGCAGATGGAGCTGGAGATGGAGAGCGAAAGTTCAAAATGTGGAAAAGCAGAAAGCACAACTCCAAACACACACACACACACACACACATGTGTGGCTAAGTGCGTGCTGGGATACAGGAAAAGCCAAGTACAGTCGATCCTCTCTAAGGGCGCCTCTGGCCAACTGAATGTTTAGTAAGTCTTCTTCCAGATCTTCCTGATCATAGTTAGCTAAGTGAGCAGTTCCTCTTGGCCGCTGCGTACAAGGATAATTCAGGAGAGACAGAAGTACTGATAAAATAGTTAATATTTCTTTATAAATTTTTTTTTTTTTCCCATCACCTCATCCTTGACTCCGATTTGTCGAGCTGTCAGGTGGCTTGGCTCGACGAGCTCCAGTAGAACTCAGTTTCAACGAACACCTCCAACTAGTAACATCAAGGAAAACCATATTTCCCATTTCAAATTGTCGGTCAACAGTTTTCATACCTTATTCTAAGTTTGATATTAGGGTTAAGCCAAAAGTAGATATAGTTTAGCTAAGTTTTACACGTCTAGGCTTAAGCATAAAGTTATCCGAGATTTACAAGGATACACACGACGTTACTCCCATGCCCAAGGAACTGCTTACACAGGTAAATATAAAAACGATTATTCTTTCTCTAAGCGAAAAATAAGAAAGCACCTACAAGGGAAAGGACATCCTCACACTGAAGCCACACAGACGCGACACGACTCTCGATAGGTGCCATTGGATCCCTTAACACAGGTGAACATACTAGTATTAACCCTTTTCTAATAATAAAAGCAAGCCTACGCAAAATCAGCACAGTATAAGGATGATTAACACTAAACTACACAATGGAAGCAGATGGGAAGCTCTGTCTTGACTGGTATATACACTAAGAAGGTAATACATTCCTCTAACAAGGACAGCCCCGTAAAAGGGCAAGGACATCCACAGCTCTGAAGCCCAGACGCCACTCGACCCCCAATGGATGCAATTGGAAGCACTGATACAGGATCAAACAGGAAAATGCGGCTTAGAAATTCCCCGAACACGCACTGGTCAGAATGATATGGGGGCAGCACACATACTGGATGAGGACAGATGATCCAACCTACAACAGAAGCTCAGGAAACTCCACAAAGAAAGACAAACATCAAAATTCAGACGACACGAACTTCAAAGTCCCTGAAAGTCCCGGAGAATGTGAGTATTCCAGGTATAAAAATTCCTTGAAGGCATTTCCTCACTTTTATTTCCTTCTCAAAATAGGGAGGTCTAGAGGCAATGAGAGGGACTTCCGAGGACCTTTGCAGAGAGGCCTAAGTCCTAGCTGGGGCTTTTACCATCAATTTAACCACTAATTTATCCACCAATTTGGCCAACAAAAATACACCTGAACAAAAAAAGCTGAGCTGGTTTAGTTTTTGGGTTTTTATTGGGTCTGGAGCCACCTTTTCCCTGTATTCCTCTAGTTTTGGGATGAAGGCGTCGAAGTTTCTTTATTATAAACAGAGATTCAAGTTTTTGCTTTATATCTTTATTAAATATGTTGATATATACCTTGATATATACCATCACTTTCTTTTTATTAATTTTTTGCAAAAATCTGAGTTTAAAATAACCATAACTATTCCAAAACGGCCTTAAATTCAATTCGGAAAGCGGTTCTATGTTAGTTTTGATTGGGTTAATTAATCCGCATATTGACTTTAGAAATTTAAAATAATAAATTTTTTGTCAATTTTTGACAATTTTAATGATGTAACCCCTTATCAAATTTTGAAAAATTGTCAAAAAAATTTTTTTTTCTTTATTTCCATATTTTAGTTTAAAATAATTAAGATTTTAATGACGAATCGGAAGATATATGACATTTGGCTATTACTTGATTTTTGGCCAAGTTATGCTGTTAAAAAGACCTCAGGTGTACGGATTTTTGGGTCTTTAAATCGGTATTTTGATGTCAAAATATTTAAAAAAATCAGAGTTCAAAATATTCATAACTCAGCCAAAACAGCCTTAAATTCAAATCGGAAAACGGTTCTATTTTAGTTTTTATTTGGTTAATTAATCTCCATATTGACTTTAGAAATTTAAAATAATAAATTTTTTGTCAATTTTTGACAATTTTGATGATGTAACCCCTTATAAAATTTTCAAAAATCGACAAAAAAAATTTTTTCTATGTTTTCTAAATATTTTAATGTTAAATAATTAATAATTTAATAGCGAATCGAAAGATATGTGACATTTGGCTATCACTTGATTTTTGGCCAAGATATGCAGTTATGAAGACCTCAGATTTACGCAGTTGTGGACTTATAAATAGGTATTTTTATATCAAAATTTTTGGAAAAATCAGAGATAAAAATATTCGTAACTCAGCCAAAACAGCCTTAAATTCAAATGGGAAAACGGTTCTATCTTAGTTTTTATTTGGTTAATTAATCTGCATACTAAGTTTGGAAATATAAGGTAATAAAATTTTTATCGATTTTTGACAATTTTAATGATGTAACCCCTTATAAAATTTTCAAAAATTGACCAAAATTTTTTTTTTATGTTTTTTAAATGTTTTAATGTTAAATATTTAAGATTTTAATGGCGAATCCGAATATATATGACATTTGGCTGTCACTCCATTTTTGGCCATAATATGCTGTTAAGAAGACCTCAGGCTTGGGCATTCTCAGGTTCTTAAATGGGGTTTTTTATGTCCTAATTTTAAGGATGCTTAAGGATCAATGTTAATAATATATATAAATTTAATTCCGAAAGCATTGCTGTGTAAGTTTTTAGGCATATAATAAACCAATCTCCCTCACAAAGTTCTGCCTGAATATTTTAGTATCTCGTTTCTGGAGTTGGACTGTACACATATGTAGCCGTGGGTGTATGTGGCATGTGTGTGTGTGTGTGTTCAATACTCAATGCTCGTGTGTATGTTGGCCTAAGTGTGTGTGTGTGTGTGTGTGTGTGGAGCAGCCGCCATCTTCGTGAACGGAGGTCGCGAGTAATAAAACACGAAGCGGCTCGGACGCGACGGACTAACTAAAGAAAGGGTGGTGCTGCCGGCTGCTGGCTGGAGAGGGGTGGGGGGGTGCCCAGGACAGACAGCAACAACGATGCGCATGTGGGAGCCAGCACACACACAAACACACACACAGAGGCGCGCGGGAACACCCACTCATATGCGTGTGTGTACGGAATGGACGCAACATGTTCGTCCAGCTCCATTGTTCTGCGGTGACAGCGCCGCCGGCCGCGGCAGCGGCGCCGGCTGAGGCAGCGCCGACGGCCGAGAGGCAGGACCCGGCCTGGCCCGGCGTCGAGCGAGCGAAGACGACGACCACATTCGATAGCCTTCGATGAGCAATACATTTTGCTTCCCCTAAAAACGAAGCTGCTCGCTCGCTCGCTCGCCGCCCGCCGTCTCGCTCTCGCCCGCGCGCGCTCTCTCGCTCTCGCCCTCGCTCGCTCGCTTCCTCCCACATGGCACACACATGAGTGTGCGAGGAGCAGGGCCCGCATGTGTGCGTGTGCACATACGTATAGACGCCTGCCATTGCTGTCACTCTGCGAGCGAACGACAGACGTCGCTGGCATCTCGTCCACACACGCACACCCACCCAGGCACACACACACACACACACACACACACGCACGCAGGGTCCACAGCAACCACTCAATGACCTGCCCTCGCTACACCCCTCCCCCCGAAAGTAGCCCCAAAAACGCTGCGCAGGTTTCCAGTATTTCGGTTAAAAGGGTGCGCCGACGTCGCTGCCTCGGCCGCAGTCTCTGCCGGCGTCCTTGTTGGCCACTTGGTGGCCCAAGCAGAGGAAAGCCGCCCACTAACCACCCTTTACCGGCCTCTCCCGTCCTCCCTCCACTTGCCCAGCCCCCTTCGTTTGGGGAAATAGATGTGTTGCCTTAATGGCGACCAGGACACACCACATACACACACATGCCACATACACCAATACTCTCACTGGAAAATAAAAGATTAATAAAAGTCGGAGACTTGAAAGCAATTAAAAAGGGTTCTGTGTGCTCCTAGAACCCCTTCGAATGCATTTAGAGCCATTTCTGTGGCCCCTCTGGTAGATATAGCCCATATTTCGGTATCGACGGGTAATATATTTCATAGCGGGAGAGGGTTCAGTCCTATATTTACCATGAAATATAATACAGATAGTGTATTACAGATCCATCGGAACAAGTCCCAAGCTCACCTAGCATGTTTTCGACTTTAAAATCCAAATTATTGATTGATGATCACTCCAGTAGAACCATTCCAATGTGGGATCATGTGGGAAATACTATCCTTTACGCCCTAATTCAAAGGAAGTCATGGAATTAGAACGATTGCTTATGCGATTTCTACTTAAATACCAAAAGTAGGCCTATTTTCTATTATAAGATTTGAGTACAGGGTATGGGTATGGCTATGAGTATGGTCTGCATCTAGCTACTGTAGTACTTTCGCGAGAGGAAACTTACCCTATATGTATGGCTGTGCGCCGCTTATCCCCATGTATCCCTAGGCAGCTCGAGTGATTAGGCCCGCATCCCTAATTGAGCTTCTCCCCCCCGCCCCCTTGGAGCCTTGGAAGCTGCCCGACATTCGCATAAATTAGTTTTGGATGCTGGCAAGTGGAGAGAACGCTTCGCACAGTTCGTGGAGCGCCGAGCGGCCATCTTGCCAATATTTGCGAGCATATGTGTGCGGCCCACACACCCACACATACACACACGAGCGGGAATACATGCACACATGCGTGCACACACTGACAGACAGTACATGCACACACACACACACACGGCGACTCGGGCTGCTATGGCATACAGAAAAGGGCGTTCTGACCAGAGGGCCACTCGCACATCTGTGCATGTACTCGTGTGTACATAGAGGAGCCATTGAGTGTGTGTGTGTGTGTGTGTGTGTGTAGGGGCACATATGTGAGAGCTGGCTCCTAATTAAGTCCACAGCCACTCCCCACCCCCCTCCGCCGACGCGGAGCGGAGAGACTCTCTCTCTCTCTCTCTCGCTTGGCCACATGCAAATCGATTTCAATATGTTAATGGCGCAAACTTTGCGCAAATGAAGTGAACTGTGTGTGTGTGGGTCTTGGATGTGTGCATAAATATCGGCAACCACATATATATTATTTAACATATTTTATTTTTGTAATACTTTAATGTAATAATATATTTCCAATCACATCTTCCTTGACTCCGATTTGTCGCAGCTGTCATGTGGCTTGGCTCGACGAGCTCCATCGGAAATCAGTTTCAGAAAACACCTCCCACCGGCAAGAGCTAGAAAAAAAGGGAAAAAATATATATATTTTATAGAATTTTTCAAAATTATCGGTCAACCAGTTTCTACAGATACTTTATATCCAGTTAGTTATTAGGGTTAAGCACAAAGTAGACTAGATTCGGTTTATAGTTAGCTAAGTTTTGTACGTTTAGGGTTAAGCTTAAAGTTGCTTGGAGCCAACGACGCGGCACAAAAGTCTAGACGGGTAAATAACATATATATATTTATATATATATTCTCCAATCAAAAATTACTGTATGCAACCGCTGTCAGAAGAAAAAAGGATAAAATCAGCACAATTCAATTCAATTCAATTCAAGCACCGAGACGAGATCGGACAATTGCGCGCACTCGAAGTAGGGCGTATTGGGGAAACACTTGAAGGGCGAGAAATAGAGATCAGAGGGAGGAACGCACTTTGTAGTCCCTGCGAAGAGGGGGCAACAGACGCGATGGATGAGAGCAGAGAAGAGATCCGAGGAAATAGCCAGGAGCACTACAAGAAAAGACGAGTACCAAAATTATGTCGCAGCAACACGAATGTGTGGCGTGAGTACCAGAGCTCGAGTATATAGTTCCAAATGGAATTCAGAAAGACTAATTTATAAATCCTTCTCCGAATAGGGAGCTCCAGCAGCAAGGAGCCGAGTCAAAAGGACTCCGAGGGCCTTTGCAGAGAGGCCTAGGTCCTAGCTGGGGCTTTAACATCAATTTAACCATTAATTTATCCACCTATTTGGCTTACAAAAATACACCTGAACAAAAAAAGCTGAGCTGGTTTAGTTTTTGGGTTTTTATTGGGTCTGGAGCCACCTTCTCCCTGTAAGGAGAGAAACAGAGGTTCTAGTTTTTGCTTTATATATTTATTAAATATCTTGATATACACCCTGATATATACCTTCACTTTCTTTTTATTAATTTTTTTGAATAACCTTAGTTTAAAATATTCATAACTAAGCCAAAACGGCCTTAAATTCAATTCGGAAAGCGGTTTTATGTTGGTTTTTATTAGGTTAATTAATCTGCATATCGACTTTGGAAATTTAAAATAATAAATTTTTTGTCAATTTTTGACAATTTTAATGATGTAACCCCTTATAAAATTTAGAAAAATTGAAAAAAAAAATTTTCTAATTTTTTTAAGTATTTTATTTCTAAATAAATAAGATTTTTATGGCGAATCGGAAGATATATGACATTTGGCCATCTGTTGATTTTTGGCCAAAATATGCTGATCAGAAGACCCCGGATATACGCATTTGTGGGTCATTAAATCGGTATATTTATTATTCCAGCGGATTTTTCCTACAAATTTCCCATTTGAACATAATCAGATACTAGGCGAACAGGAACCGGAAGATGATGGAAGATGATGGCCGCTGCACTGACGTGGCTTTGTTATATTTGTAGCACACTTTTATGTAGCAACGTAGCACCGCAACGCTGCTTATGCGATAAATGCAGCATACTTTCAGGGGCCTCACGACTTCAATCAGCCGTCGGCTGCTGCCTTATATTTTCTGTTCGCCTGGTATCTGAAACCCCATTTTTCAGGCTATCATTTGATTTTGGCCAAGCTTATACTTTTCAGAAGACTCCAGGTATATGCATTTTTTTCGATATACTTACATCCAAAATTGTTGGAAAAATATAAGTTCAAAATAATCATAGCTCAGCCAAAACAGCCTTAAATTCAAATCGGAAAACGGTTCTATCTTAGTTTTTATTTAGTTAATTAATCTGCATACTGACTCACTTGATTTTCGGCCAAACATTGCTGTTAATAAGATTTAATCAAAATTTTTGGTAAAATCAGAAATAAAAATATTCATAACTCAGCCAAAACAGCCTTAAATTCAAATGGGAAAACGGTTCTGTCTTAGTTTTTATTTGGTTAATTAATCTGCATACTAAGTTTGGAAATTTAAGGTAATACAATTTTTATCGATTTTTGACAATTTTAATGATGTAACCCCTTATAAAATTTTCAAAAATCGACAAAAAAAATTTGTCTATGTTTTCTTAATATTTTAATGTTAAATAATTAATAATTTAATAACGAATCGAAAGATATGTGCCATTTGGCTATCACTTGATTTTTGGCCAAGATGTGCAGTTATGAAGACCTCAGATTTACGCATTTGTGGACTTATAAATAGGTATTTTTATATCAAAATTTTTGGAAAAACCAGAGATAAAAATATTTATAACTCAGCCAAAACAGCCTTAAATTCAAATGGGAAAACGGTTCTATCTTAGTTTTTATTTGGTTAATTAATCTGCATACTAAGTTTGGAAATTTAAGGTAATAAAATTTTTATCGATTTTTGACAATTTTAATGATGTAACCCCTTATAAAATTTTCAAAAATTGACCAAAATTTTTTTTCTATGTTTTTTAAATGTTTTAATGTTAAATAATTAAGATTTCAATGGCGAATCGGAAGATATATGACGTTTGGCTGTCACTCCACTTTTGGCCAAAATATGCTGTTAAGAAGACCTCAGGTTTAGGCATTTTTAGGTCCTTAAATGGGGTTTTTAATGTTCTAATTTTGAGGACAACCCAAGGTAATTTAATGTAAAATATGCTGTTAAGAGGAAGTATTTCCACAGTGAGCGGATTTTATTGGAACAGAAAACTAAACTCCCTGAAAATCAATTGGCAATTTCATAGCACTCTCTCGATATTCCCGACAAAATCACGCCTTGACTTCGCTATATCACACATCCATACACTCCCATACACTCCCACACACTCCCGCACACCCGCACACAGGGACGCTCGCTGCTGAAACAAGGAAGCTGGGGGCGTTGGGGCGGGGTTGATTCGTGGTCCTGGGCGTCCTGGGCGTTGTGGGCGTCCCGGGCGCTCCGTGGGTGGTTGGGCGCTCGAGTTAAAAGTCAATACCTCCGCTGACGTGTGATGTGCAGCGCTCTCGCCCGCCCTCTCTCCAGCGGCCATGGCCTCTCCCCGTGCGCAGACAGGTACAGTTTTCAATTACTACAGTTGGGTTCGGATCCTTTGACAGGCGTCGAGATTCCTTCCGCGATTCCAAAGGGGCGTCCTTACGTGGGCGGGCGGGCAGTGCCGACTTTAAATTGATTGCGTTTGGCAATTTGCAGATTGATTGCAATCAATATAATTACCGCCAACAAAACTGTTCTCTGCTGCCTTCTACTCGCCGATGTGGGACAATCGATCCGATGGCGGAATCGATGCTTAATTTTGGCCCTCTTGGATGTCCTTAAAGCAGGAAGCATCAACTGTTTTATTTGGGGGAAGTTAATAATTAATAGAGGAAGTGTTCCTCCCTGCCTGGCCTGGCAGAGCTATCTTTGTGCCAAAAACTCTCCCGTGGCTTAGTTTTTGCCTTTTCCAATAACCAATTTTCCTGCCAGAGCGCCTGTCAATCACGTCCTGGAATCCTAGCCCAATCCTTTGGCTGGCATGCAAATCCTCGAGGGAAGCCGGCTGGATCGCCGATCGTGCGAAAGGAATAAATCTGCAGAGTCCCAGACCCTTCGCCCGAATTGCACAATTTTTGCATGTCCTTTGCCCGGCTCCTGGGAACTCCAGGCCCCTCACCTGCAGGGCACCGTTACGTAATCAAATTACGGGCTGAATGCCAGAGGAAACCGCACCCCAAGGCAAGGGGTGTCTGCTCGGGAGGAGGATGTGTGAGCTGCGACATCGGAGCCAAGGGTAGGGCCAAGGGGTGCATGTAAATTTCCTCGCCGTCAATTATCTCGAATGCATCGCATCGCCAAAAGGATTACGGCCAAGACGCAGGGAACCCTTCTTGGCTCGGCATTTTCCGCTGCGTATGTGTGTGTGTGTGTGCCGCAATTAGAAGGAAGGCAGCGTCGCATTTACATTTCCCTAACCCCCTCTACAGCGGAAAATCTGAATGCAAGGACGGGGGACGGAGGACGGAGGACGATGTGTCGACCATTTAATTAAAACTCGGTAAAGGTATACATTTCGCTGTGAGGGGCGATTGACAGGCAGGCCGGCAGAATGTAACGGTTCGCGGCAGTTCCCGAGAATTATTACCCATGCAAATTGGCAGCCTTCTTCCCGCTTCCCGCTTCCCTTCCCCCTTTCGGAAGCCCAAAATCGAACACAAAAAACGCCAGATGGGAGGGCGAAGAGGAAGGGTGCTGTAACGCGACACACACATAAGCGGCGCTCGAGTTATGGCTCCTGCGAAGGACTCACGTGCGAGTATCCCATGTCAGGCTCATCCTTATCTAATTCCCGCCCAAAACTGGAGCGGCACGAATGCCAGGAAAGTCCAGGGAAGCAGTGCCTCAAAGAGGTGAACTGGAAGCTCCAGTGTTGCAGCCTTAACTGCCAGGACCTTAGCTTGTCTACCAAGAGTTAGAGGCTTGCCAGTGCCAGCTCTCTTCCCTATGTCCTTGTGGCTGACCCATTTTCTGGGCTAATGTATTCTGCGTGGCTGCGTGGCTGCCTGGCTGCCTGGCTGCATGGCGACTTGACGACTAGGACAGGCACTCATCCAGATCCCTAATCGCAGATCGCAGCCTCGCAGCCTCGCAGCGTGACTCGCCCACTTGAGGCCGAGCCGGAACTTCTTCGCACTCTGTCGCCTGCCAGGATCTCCGATAGCGGCTCGGGCAGCTGCCACTCCTTGCTGTCCTGCTGCACCACCACCAATCAGGATCGGCATCCGCGGGCTCAGCGCCGTCATCCTCATGTGCGAATGTAAATTATTCAAGTGGTCTTCACGCCATTCCATTCCAGTCCCCGCCGGAATACCAATTACGGAATCTAGTCCTGGAAACTATTTAACATTCGGCGACCCCGCCGCGATTCGAGAGTCCTTGCTACTCGGCATAAATTACGGCATCTCCTCTTGCGATTTTATTTCATTTAATTTCGGGCAGAAGCCCGCTTTTCGATCCCTTTGGGGCGCTTCCGGCCGGCGCCTTTTGAAGGTCACTTTAAGTTTGGCCAACTGTTGCGCCGGCAACAAGTTGCCTCATTTAATGACCCTCTCCCCGGCCCGTTGCCGTTGCCACCTCAACAAAAAATGGGCAAAAAGAAATGCGACACAAAAACGCGCTGAAAAAATTGTGTAAAAGAAAAGCGAAATGCAAATAGAAAATGGCTGGAGAGGCGCGAGTCCTCGGGGGTGGAACGGAAGGGCACAGGACGCAGGGCGACGGACGGGGGCGAGGGCCGAGGCCGAGGCCGGGGGGCGGGGTGTCTGGCACGTCCTTGCCAAGTCAAGTCTCAATTTGAATTTTAATTTTAAATGCCACAATTTTCCATCTATGCGGGGTCTGTGGCAGCCTTGCATAGTGGAGGCTGTAGTGGCTTTTCGGGGCTAAAAATGAGTCGTCCTTTGACACAGAACCTGTGCTATCTGGTGTTGAAAATAAATATATATATTACAAATATATATTGGAAATAGTTGCCTCTAAAAGTACCCATGATGGCCTACAATTAGAGCATAAAAATCATTCCGAGAAGTTAATAAAACAGTTAAAAAAAAGCTGGAATCATGCAACATGATTCTTACTGAAAAGCAAAGTTCATTTCTTGAGGGACAGCTTTTAAAAATTAAGAAAAAATACACTCAATAGCTCAAACTTAACTTTGGTCCTATATATATATAATATATATAATAATTAAGAAGTATATATAAATAATTAAATAATCTCTAGGGGTGAAAAGTCTCCTTTTTAATGGAAACTGTTCTCCATATCTAGGTAGTCTTTGCCATATTACTATTTTAAATGCAAACTCCCTTTGGCGGCTGTCTCCACGGTGGCCAGCTGCGGCCACCCGCCCATCCTCAGTACCCTCAATTTAGACGCTTACGTAACTATGCACAGACGGCGCGGAGCACACTTGGGGAAACACCAAAAGTTGTCCAAGTTCCGCGCGCTTTCTTTTTATGAATGAAACAGTTTTTTCCGTTTCTCTTCTAAAAATAAAAGAAGGCGGCTGAATGGGACGGGGGGAGAGCAAGAAGCAGAAGCAGCGGCAAGGAAAACACAAAGAGGAAACAATGAGAGAATGCAGAGAGAGCAGGATAAAGAGGAGGAAAGAGGCAAAGGAAAAAAATTAAGTCTGCCCGCCGTCTGCAATGTTAGCGTAATGAGTCTCTAATTGACGACATTGAGCCGAGCCCCGCGCCGCGCACCGCTGCCATCAGTCCCCCGTTTTGATACCCCCTAAGCCGTGGAGAACGAGGGTATATCGGCTGCCATTGAGTGAGGAAGTGTACTTGGCTTAGCCTATCATTTCCAAAGGTTGTGGAGTCAGAGGCTGGACTCGGAGCGAGCCAGTAAGCGAGCTAGCTGAGCTGCCTGCAGTAATCAATTAATTAATTATTAATTACTAATTATATTTATTAGAAAGATGCTGGCCAGGGTATGCCCCAGTCGTGGCCTCCGCTTCGACGGCTTCTTCTTGCTTTTATGCTGCCAGCGTCTGCAGAGGTTTTTTTCCTTGGCGCTCTCTGTTATTCCTCGGCTTGTTGTTGTTAGAAATTACGCTAAGCAGGGGCCGCGAGGGGGGAGGATGCTGGCTGAGAGGGGCAGGGGGCGTGTGGGTGGGGGGCGTTGGCAGACTGATTTATTTCGCTGGCGCTTTGCTGCCATTTTTATTATTATTACGATTATTATTTCTGTTTTGGCCCGCGTCTCCTCGCTTTGTTTGGCACTTTTCAAGGTCGCCGCGTTTGAGCGTTTAATTTTTCCGCTTTTTTTTCCCCAGCTTTCTTTACACGCGGAAGTGGGAAATGTAATGAAAAAGTTTTTTATTTCCGCGGCGGCAGGCGGCAGGCGGGGGTGGCTTAGCTTAGCAGTTGTCCCGGCCTCATCCCGCCGGCTGCTCTTTCTTTGCCGCCTTTGTTCGCATCGCCATTAAAGCAAATAATTCCAAATGAGATAAGCAGGAGGATAAGGAGGAGGTCCTTGGATCCTTGGCGAGTGGGGGGAGGACTAAAAATACTATGAATGTGGGTAAAAATAGCTGAAATGAGGGTAAAAATGTGCCAGCAACAAGTGGCAAGTGGCAAGTTCGCGCCGGCAGGACGGAGTGAAAGTGATGAACAGCGTGCGGCGCTGGGGCAGCTTGCTCCCTATTTTTTTGGGTAAAATGAACTCGGGAAATTGCACAGCCCCGCCGCCGCCCCTTCGGCCACTGCATAATTTATCAGCCCGCTTTCCGCGAAAAATTCTTCGGAATTGTTGCCTGTCTCTCAAGTTTTCCTCTCTCCGGCTGGCATTTCAGGGTCAAAGGTTAAGCGTTTGATGGACTTAATTACGCGGCCATCGGCGGGCCGAAAGGGGGGGGGCTACCAGTTTTCCCATCAATAAATCTGGTGAAGCGGCAAAGGAGGAGGAGGAGGGAACGGGCGAGCTAAGCAATCAATAAATATTTTAGATGTATTCAAGGATTTTCCAGGAAAAATGCAAATAACTTTGCACAGTTTTTCACAGCGTTTAAATAGAATAAACGGGAAATACCTGTAAGGCATTATTATGCAAGTTTTCATTAGATTCAGGGCCTCAACTTGAGCTCACTCTAACTACTTTCTTAAGCATATTGCTTTTCATGTATTAACACGAATTCGTGGCCTCTTACTAACTTAAGGACTATCTTTTAAGTGACTTTGTCTAGCTAGAGTCGAGTGGCGATTTAAACGCAATTCCCTGCCACAAAATGCAGAGCCAGAGCGGCTTCCTTGGCGCCATTGCCGAGACAGGCGGCAGGATGCAGCCTTTAGGCTGGTTAGACTGCATCCTGCAGCCTGCATCCTGTCTGAGTCTCCGGCCTCGTGCCTCGTGCCTCGCACTGAGTGCAGCCAGCACATTGGTCAATGGGCCCGATCGGGGCAACTACCCACATTGGCGAGGACTATGTACACGTCCTTGCCTCGTACATATGAGCTATCCCTTGTGCGAGTATGTGTGTGTGTGTGTGGGATTAGGCTCGTGTCCTGTCGGAACAGCGGGGAGGGTGTGGTCATCTCCCATTTTCGGGGTGGAAAATCGCGCTGTTTTATTTGGTATTTTCGCCAGGCTCACTTTCCGCCCAAAATCGCATAGAGCACACAAAATGGTGGCCATCTGACTTATCGATGGGTTTTTTCAACACTTGGCTCTATTTATCAGTAAATTATATTTATATAATAATGAAAATTAAGTTTTTAATTAAATATAACATGGGTTTTAGGCATTTTCCCAACTGTTTTGCATTGTTATACCTTAAATGGTTAATTAACTCCCATCAGTTTTGGTTTTTCTGGCTTGTGCTTGGCATTTTTAACTTTTAGACATTGCAATTAAGGTAATAACTTAGTTAACTCTCCAGAATCATTGAATACAACATTTATACACTCCGATAGGTGGGATTCTAGGTGCTTGGGACTATCATTTGCTCGAAAATATGTGTTATTAGTGATCCTTCCCTGTGATCCTGTGACTTGACTTGACTCGATTCAGACCCTGATCCCCTGGCCTGCAGTGGCAGCTAAAATTTCCATTGTTGACCTCTTGAGCTGCCATTTCCCGCCTCGTCCTGCGTGGGTCCTGTGTGGGTCCTGTGTGGGTCTGTGGGTCCGCCGTGTGTGTATGTGCGCATGTACAATACACAATGGCGTCGCTTGTACACACACGTGTGAGTGTTCCGCGCGTGTGTGTGTATGTGTGTGTGTGTGCGGGGAAAATTCCATTTTCCATACTCAACTGTACTGCCGCGGAATTTGAATTGCCAACCGAAACATTCGCGGCGAAAGGAAGGGGCCGGCCTGGGGTCCGGGTCTCTATCTGTCTTTTCGCTCAACGCTCTCTGTTCTGTGGCCTGGCACAAAATAATCTGGGTGAATTTTTAGCATTCGCAAAAAGTTTGCAGTTCACGGCATATTCCCATTCGATGGCCGCGTCCCAGTCCGCTCCCCCTGCCGCCAGCCACCGCTTTGCCTGCCCAGGCTGTCCCTGGGGAGTCAAGTGGCTGCCGGGCAAGCAAGTGGATGGTCTGCACGGCAGATAAAACTTGGCGCTTATATTCCTTGGAAGGACTTTAAATAAAGCTATACTAGTACTCTAATTAAACCGGAAACCACCTATCAAGTACCACCATTTTCTAGGCATATATTCAGTCTCTTTGTTTACTTTTTACTTTTAAACATCCTTGAAAACAGCTCCAGTTTAAATAAAATGTTAGTTAGTGCATATTTTAGAATGCCCCATCAATGCACACTTTTGTTCGCTCCGTGCAGCTGCTATATAGAGAGCTCGATGTGGCAGATCAGCTGGAAGGGGTCTGGGCAGGACTCGCTGTCCTGGACGGAGGGCTTCCCGTTGGCTTGGCTTTGGTCTGATGCCAAGTGATTTATATTTCTGATATGCAAAACACTCGCAAACACATCGCCATCGCCATCGCCATCGCCACTGCCGGTCGCGCTGCTGAGGCTGTACATATACATATATATTCCAGCCGATGTACACCCAGATATATATTTGTATGTAGATACACGGATATATGCGCGGGGAGCGCTGACTGAGCTGGGCTCTGTGCGAAAATCGGGAAATTCGCAAGAGGCGAATGACAAATATGCGAAGGACATAAGCATAAGCATTGGCATAGGGACACTGGCAGTCCCGGGATAAGCAGTCGAATAAGGAGTCGTCCTGCACCCACACAGGCGCACGCTCTGCTCGTCCTTTCGTCCTTGCGCGCTGTGTGTGTGCCGGATGTGGTCGTTAGATTAATGCGCTTTGGCAACTTGCCAGTACATAAAACCTATGTATGAGCTCCGAACTACGTGTGGCAGTGTGCGAATGTCCTTACATACACGTCCTGGGACCCTGTGTGTGTGCACAGTATCCCCATGCATCGGAAACACACACAAGGACTCTCGGAGCACACGTTCCTCCACTTCCCCGCTCTCCCTCTCTTCCCTCTCTCTCTCTCTCTGGACTCTCGAAATAGAGTCGAAGATATCGGGAAAAGGTTTGGGGAAATGGGGCTGGGAAATGAGGAAATGAGGTAGGGGGGCTGTCAAAGGGAAGCTGGAGAGCCGACTTTGGCCAGCATTAGCGGCCATCGAGACGCAATCAGCGCCACGGGAAGTCGAGGGCTAAATGCTCTATAAGAGTTACCTTTTGGTGGAAATTTAAATAAATAATAAATGTATTTTAATGCTGCAGCTGTAGATATATTGTTGTAGTGAAAATTACTCCTTTGATTAGTTGCCAGAAGTTACTCAAGCCAATAGTTTCATGCCTAATTAAACGTATCTCAAAGATTAACCCTTTAAGTACAGAAAACAGAGAAGGCAGCTTAAGAGAACTGAACAAATATACTTTAGCTGGCTTCTCGTTTATGTGTTTGATGTATTTACTCCTTAAACATCCTTTCAAATGAACTCTGTCACCCTCTGCGCACTGTGGCTGTCCTTAGGCGTCGCCGCTACCCTCGAGTGTCCTTCCTATATGCTCTCGTTAGTCCAGATCCAGATCCGCTTCCCTAGCATTATTGGATTTGAATTTGCGTTCGCCCCAGACTGAGGACAAAGGACGCAGGACGCAGGACGCAGGTTGCAGGACGCAGGACTCCGGACGCAGGATATTGATGGCTTTCGCCTCAGCATCAGCAGCAGCAGCAGCATCAGCATCGAGCTCATTTGCATATGCCGCCTTTTTGGAGTCGGGACATAACGAGCGATAATGCTAATGCCTTTATGGTGCACACACATAAAATGTCCTTTTCGCGAACATTGTTGCGAGGCGCGCCCGGGGGGAATACATCCTGCCGGCATATCCTGGCGACTCAGCCATTACGCCGCGCCAAGAGCCAGGCAGCGGGCGGAGGCAGGCATTCGCGAATGTGAATAACAAACCCACCACTGGGCGCCGGCGTGTGACCAGTGGCTCGACCACCACCACCCACAGGAAAACAGCCGGAAAACCGGGGGAAAACCGGGGGAAAGCCCAGGCAAACACCACCACCCCGGCCGGAATGCCACCCCCAGAAGGCGGCACCCTTCCTTGGCTTGCGAAAAATCCACCGGGCATTGGCATCGTTGCCAAAAAAGCAACCCGCCCCGCTCGCTGCTTTCTGGCCATATGTAAGCGGCGAGCGCGAGGGTGGCTCCCTTGGTCCTTGGTCCTGGCCCCTGTGTGTTATATACATCATGCATGGCTCGGCTATATGACGGTCCTCTATGTACTGTACATGTCCTTTGGACGCCCGTTTAGGGGATGCTCGCCAGAGTCTGGGCCTGCTGGCGGCAACAACAATGCCGCGGCTGGCCCCACCACCTGCCCACACACATCCCCCCTCCCTTAAACACACACACACCCACTACTTGCCAATAGAAGGCCAAAAATCGATCCACTCTTGATTGGGTTTGCAACTGTACTAGCTTTTTATGGCTGGGCCCTGCTGGTCTCCTATTTTTTATAGCAGCGATCGTGCGTTGCCTACTTTTGGGTGCTCGATCGCTGTGAGCCTCCAAGCTATAATTTACCAGCCAGAAAACCTCAGCGGAGTTTAGTTCATAAAATACACATCAAAAGCATATTTAATATGTTTAAATTTAAATTTAAACTATTTAATAGCTTTGTTAGGAATTTTTCTATTTCAGCGGAACCTTTGCTTATCGCCTGACCACCAGACGCCACCTGCCGGCCGCCATTGGGCTTCGGCCGGCGGCCAACAGATGGCGACAGGCGGCTTATTGGACACGCGCAAACGTAAATGCCAATTGGAAGCCTCGAATCGCCGGAAAATCGGGGTGGTTTTATGGGCAGGCACACACATGTGACCCACACACACACACACGCTCGGAGGCGACGTTCACACATGCAAATCGGGTTGTACATACACACAGAAGGAGAGCGGGGAGGGCCGAGAATTGGTCAAGGAGCTCATCGCGGGGGTTTCCTTGGAAGCGGCTGGGAAAAATGGAAACTTGATAGGTTCGCAGGGTCAATTGGCCAGGGTCAGAGGTGAGACCTCCGCCTCTTGAGCCCTAATTGTCCATCATTCAGTTATCTAAGATTGCGCGGAAAAAGGAGGAAATTCCAGGAAGGGTTGAGATAATTACAGACAAAGAAATCTGTTTAGAGAATATACAACACCTAAAGCTGTAAATATATATTATTGTATTATTTTTTATTTGTCTTTTGAGTACATTAAAAGCCAAGACGGGGACTTAAGACGGATTGATTGCACAGGCGTATGTATTTTGTACTTTCTCTTGTAAGGAATACCTTTCTGCACAACTGTACATATTCCTTGCAGGAACTCCTCTAAGTAAGGCGAGTTCTCATAAATAAAACGCATTTGTTTGGAGTTTTCTTGAGTTGGGGATGGAGCGTGTTTATGGAACAGCGTCTCGTAGCACATGTGTTTTTTTCAGTTCTTTTTGGAAAGGGGATCCTTGCCCGCAGAACCCGAGACCCAATTGACATTGATAAACATAACATAACATCCTGCAGTTGCAGTTGCAGTTGCAGTTGTGGCACTTACGGGCTGTCGTCGTCTCAGATCTTACGGATTTCTATATCCAATCCGATTTTCAAGTGTCTTTCGGCAAAACCCAAAAGGGTTGCCCTAATTTATGTCCTCGGGATATAAACAAGTGCTGGCAACGGTTTCCGCTGGAAATTCCCTAAAGACTATTTACTTTTCAACGTTTAAGTAAAACAATAGCAGTAAGTTACTCTATAAAAGTGGGTTTCAATGCCCAAGCCTTATAGAAATGTATATTTACTTGCAGAAACATTTAGAGAAAACAGTTCAGGAAATATACCATTTAATTTGATTGGTAAATGATATATATATACTTTATTTCCTCCACATGGACACTCCAGATGTCCCGGCCAAGGTCCTGCGGCTGACACAGCTGCCTTTTCACTCTCGCTTCTTGCAAATCTCGACTCCACGGAACCCCAGGCCAGTCCGCAACCCATTCGTCCCCTTTTGTTGCCTGGGTGGCCATCCTCGAGTCAGCATCAGGACCAGATCCTGGACCGGGACCCTTTGGGAGGCTGCCAGGCGATCGGCGGGAGCGGGAGCGGGAGCGGCTGCGGCTGCGGCAGCGGTACGTGCAGAAACCCGAAAAAGAGAAAACCCATATACCTATATCCCTATATGGCGATTTCATATTCAGCATTCACATGCTCCTCGCCACTCATTTTTTACGAGTATTTGCGTCAGGACAATGCCGCCCCGAAAGGTCAGCCTGTGTGGCTGCCAGCGTCTTTCGTCCTTATTTTCTCTCTCTGGCTTCCCATTGTTTCGGGGATTTTTTGCGGTTTTTATGTAATCTCACGTTTGACGTATTGGTTTCAATGGCCGACGCCCCGATGATCCCGCTGCCATCCGCTGGGTGGTCCGCTTCCCCGGCAGCGGCAACACGTACCCTGCCCTCGCCCCGGCCCTACCCAGTTTCGCTCAGTGCAGTGAGCGAAAAGGGGAAGTCGAAAGGCATCGAATTCGGGGGTAAAGTGTGGCCTTAAGTAAGATCTTTATTGGAATTTATAATCATTTATTTGCATGCTCATTAATATTATAATATCCCTGGTTTCTAAGACTCATTTTCAGTTGGCTTTGTAAATAGTTCATTCATCTTAATATATTTGTAGTAAGAAGCCATGAATATAATACCTTTTATTTTTATTTTTATTTAATTAAGTTTAGAAATCTAAATCAGGTTTCTCAATCGATTTTCAAGACGCCTTTCTCGGTGTGCTGTCCCTCATCTGTCCATCACAGCGGAATCAATCAGACGGGGCTCCTTTGTCCGGGATCGGAGGCATTTGCCATGGTCGCACCACGCCGCTAATTAACGCCCAGTCCTGCCACCCTCCCAGTCCTGCATCCTGCAGCCTCCCACAATGCCGAGTATATGTGCGTGAAGGCCTGTGTTGATATCGACATGCCAGTCACACAATCAGGCCCATTGTCTATACACTTTTGGCGTATGCAAATCAGGAGCGGGAACGGCAGGGGAACGGCAGGGGGACCGTAAAACAATTGTCGCACTTGCCAGGCGATTCGATGCGGATTCGGGACTCAGGACTCAGGACTCTCCGGACATCGCCCGCAGTTGCAGTTGCAGTTCCCACCCCAAAAAGTCAATGGGAAAATTGTGGCAATTATGGGTGGCAAGAACTAGAAATAAGCCAGAGCCCCGCAATTATAATACAGACTAAAAAATAGTATTACTATTATTATATTGAAGTAAAAACAAGAAGTGCAGAAGTATTAATGAAGCCCTCTGATTAAGTTGCCTTCTGTTTTTAGAGGTGAAGGATTCATATACCATTTAATAATATTGAGCTAAGGAAAAACGCCTTGTAAATTTCCTGAGCCACTGGAGAAGAAATGCCACTTCGCCCCCGGAAAGGACTCTCCAAACAACCGAAAAACCGAAAAACCGAACACCATTTGCAGTCCTCGAGGCTGTTGGCTAATTTTCCTGGGTACTGTGTGCCCTCGCAATTGTGCGCCATTCAATTCAATAAAAATAAATCCCAACCGCAAACAAAGTGAGTCAATGGAAATGGACAGCGGCCGGCTGCCCTTGTGGGACCGCCGGAGTCTGTTCTTTTGGGAATTTGAATATGGATTAGGCAAATCGGGCGTGCAACGTGGCATGCAGTCAGTTCTGCATAGGCACCTCACGCCCCACCTCTCCGGGTTTGGATTGGAAACCCTCGGACCCTCTGGCGCAGAAAAGATAGATTTTATTGCCGCAGCAAATGCGTCAGATGCCAATAAAACGATTTGTCGGTTCGTTCCCGGCCATTGTTTGGATATATATCCACATTCGAGTGTTTCCCTAGCCCGAAAGTGACTTCGGGCCACAATTCCATTATTACTCCAATGCCAAAAGCTGTTTCCTACACTTAATTACCAACAGATACAGCAGAAACATAGTTTAAGTAAGTACCATGAGTTCTGGCAGAAGTTCCTCCATAGTTCGGGCCCCCAAACCGATTTATTTCCCATCTACCAGCCCTATATGTGTCGCTGCGCTTTATATTTTCGGAAAATTCTATAACGGGAGTCCGTGGGGAGTGGGGAGAGCGCGATGGCGATCGCCGTTGAACTTGACTTTGGCATTGTGGAAAATGTGGAAAATCGAGTCCGGGGAGTGCGCGTTTGATGGGTTGATGGGTTAAGGGGAGCCGGCGTTCTGCTCCCGAAATAGATAGGTCTTATGACTTGCGGGACGCAGTGCCTCCACACACACACACACACACACACACACACACACACACACACACACACACACTCGGAATACCAAAATAAACACGCGCATCCGTCGGGCGGAGCTGCGTTGCGATGACCGTGAGGATGCGGCTGCCACTGAAGCGACGGCTCCTGCGTCTGAAGATGCGCGCCACAGTGGGCCCTCGCAGGCCGCACCCTGGCAGCTAACCGTCCCCAAATAAGTCCCAAGCTAAGCCAATAGGCTTTCCATTTAATAAATAAAGATTCCTAACATCTTAGTAACTAAAGAACTAATTAGTACTTAAGTACTTGGTACCTGCTAGCCAGTGCCTACTGCCAAAAGATGGGGCTGCGTGGGAGGGGCAGGAGCGGTGTCCACACGGCCTCCTCTCCCGTTACATGGCCACGCACATGTGCCCAACGCCGGCAGCGACGCTGGCAGAGGCGGCAGCGGGGACTGCGACTGCAGCGTCGAAGCCGGCAGCGGCAGCGGCAGCGGCGGCGAGTGCGTTTGACATTGACATGGTTGCTAGTCTGTTTACTTAATGTCGCTCCGAATGTGTTTCATTTAGCCAACCGTCCGGCAGGCAACCCCTGGCCTCCGCCTCCGCCTCCGCCCCGCCTCTGCCTCTACCCCCACTCCACTAGCTCCCTGCAGTTGCTGGTCCCCCTCGCCATCAGTTGCCAGGCTGCGCAGCGGTCCTGAGATCCAAGCGCTGTCCCATCCGCCGTGCTATCCATTTGCAGCGGCAGCCTCAACTCCTTTTTACACTGCCAGAAGAATGTTCAAGAGGGGGAATATATTATACACAAATAATATAACATTATATATTATTTAAGTTTCAGGGTCTTTAAATAATAATAAATAATAAGAACAGGGAGGAATACTTTAAGCACTGCTAAGCGGAATACAAACCCATGTTGAGATCCCTTTCCTTGATTAAGCCAAAAGTGGTTTAAGCCAGGGAACTAGTGAAAGGTATATATTACCGTAGGAAACCCTTGGAAATTGTTCTTTTTCAACGGATTTTCTTTGAATTGCTGGGGTGACTTTTGTCCAGTGCAGCGTCGGTCGGATATTGATGCGCCACAGCCGGCGGGCCCGTCTTCGCCGCGAAGGGTGGCTATTTATAGTGTCCGCTTCGATTTGTGTTACTGTACTCTGCAGGCCGCTTTCCACGTTTCCCAGTTTTCCGCGGCGCAGACACGCAACAGGAAAATACCCATGAATCTGGCTTGATGTAACCCCATGAATCCGACCTGCAATGCAATCATAACTCTGCTTACGAGGCCAGCGAAAACCAACTCTTACGGCATTTTATGTAAATATTATGCTGGCATCTAGACCTTGATAACAAGTAAAGAAAAGTGTCAAAGGAAATGGAATTTAATCACAGGTAATCACAATATAACATATAATACATATAGCCAGGGCTTATAGGGTACTTTTCCACCTCATATTGCCAGGACATTATGTGACTTATTCTGTAGCAAAACTTAGTTGTCCTAGGCTTCTATAAGTCATATTTCAAATGTATTTGAATGTGGACTTATGGGAAATAGTATTATAATAGTATTCTGGGATACTCCCGCCACTCTGAGACTGGGACTGGGACTGGGAACACATTGACCCAGGCTCTATTTATTATTAGTAGGGCTCCTCGACAGGATATGCGGCAGACGGGGATCGCACTCCCGCTCTGGAGCCTCGGCCATGTGACACATGTGTGTCCATTTGGGAGCCCCGTCGGTATCTGGGGAATTCCGAGCCACTGGAACGTGGTGTCTGTGGGGGGATCTCGGGGGCTCGGTCTGCGCCAGCACTCGGCTTTCTTGTGGGGCAGCGAGGCCTGCATCCGCTCGCTAATGACGCACTAGTATCTGTATCTGTATCTGTATCTGTATCTGCATCTGCATCTGCTTCTGTATCTGCATCTGCATCTGCCCCTGTAAGTGTATCTGCTGGCGATGCAGTATCTGCGGCCGTGGCTGTACTGCACTTTGATTTATTTATTTGGACGCCTCTCGATTCCCACGAGACAGACGCGCCAGAGTCCACACTATCCATATCCACTTCCTGTACCCGCGAATATTGAATAACTTCCTCCTGCCCGCCCGGCACTCTCCCGAATTTGAATTTTTTCTAATATGCATCCTCGTCCCAAGTGGTGCAGTGTCCTGCCAAAACCCGAGCGGAAAGGGCTGCGCGAAAGAGTTTACCCCCGATAAACCGGAACTAATGGAAATGAGAGGAAACAAAAAAGCGATGTGTGCATCGCATCCCGAAAGGTCGCGGCTCCGCGTCTATTTTTTACGGGGTGACGGGGTGACGGGGTGAGCGGGCCGCATTAGTTGACTATAATTTATTAATTTACATGCGTCCTTTGCATACTGGCAAGGGCACGGGCACAGGGGCGAGGGCTGGTCCAGGACCCCGGCAGGGGTAGCCCAATCCAGTTGGGTCACCGCATCCTCGGGGTAACTCCACTGGCTGACCCGCGACTACTATCTGATCTCAGCCAGCCCATAGCCATCCGGATCTCAGCATCGGCATCGGAAACCAATTTCGCACCCCATTCCCACTGCGATCGGGTTCACAGGTCACACACTCCATAAAAAACTGGCATAAAAAACCAGAGGGCAGAGGACAGAGGACAGGGGCAGAAGGGCGAGGCCTGATTTCCATATCCGGCATATTTACTTCCGATTTCTCGGATATTTATGCAGGCTCTGGTCCGCAGTCCGAGGATATTTCTTAATTAACCGGGGAGTTCTCTCCTATATCTAGAAGAGTCTCAAAAGACATATTTAATCCTTACTTTATTTATTTAAAATAAAAAAAATAAGCTCACTGATGGAGAGTACTGTAAATAATTAAAGAACAATAATCTGGAGCCCTCCTGAGTTCCTCACTCCCCCTAGGAATTATCCCTTTCCTGCCAAATAAACTCCTTTCCGTTGCCCCTTTGTCCGATCGATTGACCAAAGCGATTGACTCGCCGTCTATTACATTAGTTAATGATCCTTTTTCGGGTCCTGTCTGTAAATTGCATTTCCTATTTTGTTCTTATTCGGTTCCCGAAGGCAATTAAGGTGTAGATCCGCAAAAGGATCAATTGTTGGACATTTGGTGTGGTTCCCTCCCGTTTTTGATTTTGCCGTCAATAATTAGAAGGGAACCTCGGTGAGCTAAGCAATTTTCGCCGCTGTGAAATACAGATTAGGGCCAGGGCCAATGTCCTGGCGGCAGGAAGTGTTCTGACCGCAGTCGACACGAAAACGATCAGGAAAACGAGAATGAATCGCCTGCCAAGTGCAATCGGTGGACCTGCGATGACCTGCTGGGTCCAGTTCTCGGGTCAGGGGTCAGGGTTCCTTTTGGAAGCCCGCTTAACGGTACCAGATGTACAGAACGGAGCAGGGACTCAGGTAGCCAGCATCCTGGCGCTGCCAGCGAGTCCTGCGAGCGCTGTAGCCGTGATGTGTTTGTAAACACGCTGAAAATAGAATAATAGATCAAAGCCAGATACAGCTACACGCGGAGAAAGTGGGCAATCCCAGCTTAAAATAATAATAAAGAAGGAGTATATAAGAAGTACCTAGAATTTGATAATGATGATGATGGGAACACCTTATATTTAAGTAATTTTACTGACAATCGTGTATAGATAGTTTCAAGTTCCACCATTATTTATGAGTATTTCTCTCAGTGCCTCCATTCGAACGCGATCAGCATAGAGAAAGGAACAGCCTGGCAGGCGTATCCTGCGGACTCTGGCACTTGTGATGCGGGCGTGCATGCGCTGGAGGACGAAGGATCGTCAGCGGGCGACCGAGTGTGGGAACCACCGGAAATCCATTCCAGGTTCCCCGGCCCCGGCCCCAGCCCCGGCCCAGGGGAATTCCGAATTTGTAACACACATGTTCTCCGGAGCGTCCATTTATTCATCAGGTGTTTCCAATCAAGGTGTGCTCTCCGCCGCGGAGAAAGTGCTCTATTAGAATAATTCCCAGGCAGAGGTCAAGCTGATCCTTCCAGATGGGATTTGTCGGCTTGAAGGATGATCGATGCGCTCTTCCTCGGGCTAATAAGCTCACTAATACTTCATGGAATCAAGTACAGATCTTAAATAAGACTTCTGTGACTAGAAGCCCCATAGAAATAATTATATTTAATGATTTACCATATTAATAGGCAACTGATTCTATTGTTTAATATTTTTATATTAAGAAATACCCTGGATTTATGGATTTATCAGAAAAACAAGGGACATAAGAGTCTGTGTAAGTACTTGTTTATTTTCTTAGCAATTGCCAGGGTTCTGCTCCCCCAGGACCTCAGGAATTCGGCGGTCCCTCTCGATTTCCTCTGTTTAGCCGCCGTTTTTTATCCTCTATTTTCTCCCATGACCAGCTCCGGCCTCTGACCCCGCTGCCCTGCAAAGTACAGTTAGTTTTTCAGCTTAATAAAAAAGGATCACAATGGCAGATGAGTATGAGTGGGATCCACCGGAGCGGAGGGAGGCTATCCCTCATTGGCCTCGCAAATTCAAGGACTTGAATAGCAGCGACAACAAAAAGGAAACCCAAGACGCTCGGATCGTTTTTATAGCGGTACCAACATCCTGATACAACAGCCAGGACCGAACAAGGACCGAACAAGGACCGAACGGACATACTTGAGACGCGGAGGCCTAGCGGTTTCTCTCCATTCTTCTCTATTCTTCGCTCTATTTTTACAGATATTATACAATAATCTAGGGTTTCCCTGAGTCCTGCGTCCTGCGTCCTGCGTCCTGCGTCCCGAGTGCTGCCGCTCCATAGATTTTCGCACGCCGCCGCCACCGCTCCTTCCTTTGTGCTCCGATAAAAAAGTAATGGCAAATGCGATGAGCCGGGATTGGGTCTGCAGGGGAGTGAAAGGAATAGGATCCGGCACCAGCACCAGTGCTGCCTCTTCAGGCCGAGTCTGTGGCCAGGACTGGGACGGAGTGTATGTAGCCAGCACTAGTGATCGCAATGATGGTTATCTGCTTAGGTCCGCTGGCCCGGGAAATGTGATTGATTTTAATTGGGGTTCCGCAGATCCACACACACACATGCTGTGCACCGGAGGGATCTGCAGGGATCTGCAGGGATCTGCAGATTTGGATAAGATCTGGGGACATCTTCCGCTCCCTCCGGCATCTGCTGGGCAATTGTATCGGGTCCGGAATGTGTGCTAAATCCATTGGATATGTGAGATCGCTCCGATGGGATTATGGTGCGGAGGAGGACGGCCGGAGGCGGGTCGCCCTCGCTAATGGACTGTCCCGCGTCTCCGTCCCCGTCCCCGGTGACTAATTGAGACTCTGGCAGAGATCCTGGGCTGCGATCTTGAGCCATTTACATGCTAACTTGGCTCGGACACGATCTGTTAAACTGCCGATCTGCCGGATCTCCGACATGTGTAAGCCGGGACCAGGTCTCTAATTATGTCACAGGAACAGGAAGCTCTATTGGCCAAATATCCCTTATAGTTTATATTTACATACATTTGTAGGTCTCTCCTCGAAGCCAACTGACTCTTGGTGTTGGCTGTGCCCTGTCAGCTAGAGAGTCGCTCCCTCGCAGTCGGTGCTAACACTTCCCGGGCCCCTTGGCTCCCGCCAAGAACTCTGCTCTGGGCCAAGAACACATAATGTGACTGCTGCGAATTTCACGACTCGCCAGTTAGCTGCCTGTTAGCCGCCTGCCTTGGGAAGCAGCGAGGGAGAGTTCAAATTGCTTGAACTTTATGGTGTTCCAAGTAGACCGGCCGACTGGACCCGACTGGGCCGCGGACCTGGCCGGGCTGTGTCCCTTTTTGGCCGGCCCCAGAGTGGGGCGGGGGGTCTCCGACCGGCAGCAAGTAGCTGTGGAGCATGCAAGCATGACCAGCGGTCATGAATCGCAATTGAAACTGGAATCGTTCTATGACCACAGTTCGGTTTTGGTATTGGCTTCGCTTTTCCTCTCCAGTTTCTGTTCTCCATTTGCCATTTTTCCTATTTTCCCTATTTCCCTATACCCTTTCTGAGGGTACTGCTATTTTCCACACTCTTTTCCAGGTCTGGGAGTCTTCAGAACACTCTGTGCATGTCATAAATAACCATAATTATGCCAAAACAGCCTTAAATTCAATTCGGAAAGCGGTTAGTTTTTATTTAGTTAATTAATCTGCATACTGACTCACTTGATTTTTGGCCAAACTTTGCTGTTAATAAGATTTAATCTAAATTTTTGGTAAAATCAGAAATAAAAATATTCATAACTCAGCCAAAACAGCCTTAATTTCCAATCGGAAAGCGGTTTTATTTTAAGTTTTATTTACTTAATTAATCTGCATACTAACTTTAGAAATTTAAGCGATTAAATTTTTTGTCCATTTTTGACAATTTTAATGATGTAACCCCTTATAAAATTTTAAAAAATTGACAAAAAAAATTTTTCTTTGTTTTTTAAATATTTTAATGTTAAATAATTAATAATTTAATAGCGAATCGAAAGATATGTGACATTTGGCTATCACTTGATTTTTGGCCAAGATATGCAGTTATGAAGACCTCAGATTTATGCATTTGTGGACCTATAAATAGGTATTTTTATATCAAAATTTTTGGGAAAATCTGAGATAAAAATATTCGTAACTCAGCCAAAACAGCCTTAATTTCCAATCGGGAAGCGGCTCTATCTTAGGTTTTATTTATTTAATTAATCTGCATACTGAGTTTGGAAATTTAAAGTAATAAAATTTTTGTCAATTTTTGACAATTTTAATGATGTAACCCCTTATAAAATTTAAAAAAATTGAAAAAAAAAAAATTTCTAATTTTTTTAAGTATTTTATTTCTAAATAAATAAGATTTTTATTGTGAATCGGAAGATATATGACATTTGGCGATCTGTTGATTTTTGGCCAAAATATGCTGATCAGAAGACCCCAGATATACGCATTTGTGGGTCATTAAATCGGTATATTTATTATTCCAGCGGATTTTTCCTACAAATTTCCCATTTGAACAGAATCAGATACCAGGCGAACAGGAACCGGCAGATGGTGGCCGCTGCACTGATGTGGCTTTGCTATATTTGTAGCACACTTTTACGTAGCAACGTAGCACCGCAACGCTGCTTATGCGATAAGTGCAGCATACTTTCAGGGGCCTCACGACTTCAATCAGCCGTCGGCTGAACTGGAACCGGAAGATGATGGCGGCTGCACTGACGTGGCTTTGTTATATTTGTAGCACACTTTTATGTAGCACCGCAACGCTGCTTATGTGATAAATGCAGCATACTTTCAGGGGCCTCACGACTTCAATCAGCCGTCGGCTGCTGCCTTATATTTTCTGTTCGCCTGGTATCTGAAACCCCATTTTTCAGGCTATCATTTGATTTTGGTGAAGCTTATACTTTTCAGAAGACCCCAGGTATATGCATTTTTGGGACTTTAATTCGGTATACTTACTTCCAAAATTGTTGGAAAAATATAAGTTCAAAATAATCATAGCTCAGCCAAAACAGCCTTAATTTCGAATCGGAAAACGGTTCTATCTTAGTATTTATTTAGTTAATTAATCTGCATACTGACTTTAGAAATTTAAGCGATTAAATTTTTTGTCAATTTTTGACAATTTTAATGATGTAACCCCTTATCAAATTTTGAAAAATTGGCAAAAAAAATTTTTCTTCGTTTTTTCCATATTTTAGTTTAAAATAATTAAGATTTTAATGGCGAATCGGAAGATATATGACATTTGGCT